>JAMXDD010000009.1:11264687-11532187 GCA_024733475.1 Syzygium grande
TACTTATAAACCATCTTTCAAAGGGAAATGTTTCAGTTTTGAATACCAATTACGCGCGTCTTCATTGGAATGCATGTATATTTAATTTACAAGATAATGAACGAGCAAATAGATGATCTGTGTGGATAAAATACCAGGAAAAGTACCAAAAAGTCTTAAACCTTTTACATTGATACCAATTCAGTCCTAAACTTTTCAATTAGACCAATTTAGTCCATGAACCTTTTCGCATTGATACTAATTCAGTCTATTTGGCCAATTTAGGCCAAAAAATCGCTGACATGGACGCCAGCGATCCTATGTGGCATCGTTAGTATTAATGTGGACAATTTTTATAATTTTTTAATTTTTTTCATATTTTTTTAAAATTTTTTCTTTTTTTCTCTTTTCTTTTCTTGCCCTTGCCCAAACCAGCCGAGAGTGTTGTAACCCTCACTCATGGTGGGCGAGGGTGGACCCTCGCTTGTGGTGGGCGGGGGTGTCGCCCCCTCACCTATGGCCAAGGCGCAGGGCCCTCGCTCAAACCAGGCAAGGGTCGCCGACCCTCCTGTGGCCGGCAATGGTCGGCCAGCAACCTCGTCGACCACCAGTTTCTAAATAAAAAAAAAACAAAGAAAAGAAAAGAGAAAAAAAAAAAAAAAATTTTAAAAAAATCTGCAAAAATTACAAAAATTGTCCACGTCAGCGCTGGTGATGCCACGTAGGACCACCGACGTCCACGTCAGCGATTTCTACCTAAATTGGTCAGATGGATTAAATTGATATAAATGCAAAAAGGTTTAGGAATAAATTGATCTAATTGAAAATTTTATGACTGAATTGGTACCAATGCAATAGATTTCGGACTTTTCTGGTACTTTTCCCATAAAACATCAATATAGACCTTGTGGAGTTGGTTTAGTGGTTACCAAGCAGATTTTTTTTTTTTTTGGTCAGAGTTACGGAGCAAATTCAAATGTGGATTATGCGTTCAACACAAATTCGATCTTCCACATCACCAATTACAATAATTCAATATTTGATCTATCTACCCAGGTTATAACTCACATCTTAGTTGGCTTATAAGGTTAATGGAGAATTTTATAGGTCCGGGATATATCTATCTAAAGTGGGCTTTTAGAAAAATAGATGATGTTGTAACACAAATCTGCACACCATATTTTGCAAGCATCATGCTATAGTTTAGCTTAAGATCGGAGGGATACGCTGGAAGAATGAAGCTGCATGTATATCTCTCTCTCTCTCTCTCTCTCGGAAAGTGAGCCTACTCATGATAGCTGCATGCAAAAAGATTTTGAGTTTCAGTGGGCTTGGAACGAACTTACGTGGCCCACTTGAAGTTACTTTGTGAGGCAAGTGGGGGGTGAGGCCCACGACACTTTGGGTGCATGCGTACATGCAAAAGACAGAGTGATGATTGTAGCTTCCGACAGCAGAGCATTTTCGAAGCAAGTGACATGCTATATCCTCAACGTTAGAGATGTCGACTTTATTCACTTAGCCCGATAGACTTTATTCAAACGTGTTATACAACGGAGTTTTCCACAAATCACTTATTGCATTCTCCGGTGCAAACTATATCGAAAGCATGGCATCAAGCATGGTGTCATACTTCACAAGTCAAATAAAACTTGACCATGTGAAATTTGTTTTATACGATATATTTCTCCATCCTCTCCCTCCATCGGTCATTTAGTGTCTTGTCAATCTGAAGTTTTAGTTCATATAATTACCACTAATTGTCAAATTTATTATTAATGTACACAACTATTGGAAGCACCTTAATAAAATAGAGATTCCTCTTCCGTTTCTTATGTTATGCACTACTGGAGGCTGTAAAATCTTAGCTTGGGCGTGGTTGATTTGGTATGTGTCCGACATTAATCTTATGAGAAAGATGAATTCGAAGTCAAAATATGATCAAATATGTAGTGGGTAATGACCGGAGGGGGTAGCCACGCTCATTGTCCCTCTCCACCTTTTTATTGATAAAAAAAAAAGGGCTGCAGACATAACATGCGCCTATCATTCCGATAGAAATTTGTTTTCATTCATCATGCAACTCTATACGTTAGTTTAGGCCTAAATCTAACTTTGTGAAGGGCCCAGGCGCCCAAGCACTGACAAGGGTGTTCAAACCCTCGATATCGAATGCAAGGTGGCGGCGTCGCCCCTTCCAGCCCCAGTCACCCCACACGGTCAACCAGAGCTCTCTCTCTCTCTCTCTCTCTCTCTCTCTCTCTCTCTCTCTCAATGGTCTTTTATTCTCTTGGATTTTTTATTTTTTCTTTTCTTTAATTTTTGGGCTTTTTTTCTGATAAGGCAATCACTTGCCACCTCGTCTCCCCAAAAAAATTTAGGTTAATACTTTCTGTCACTCAAATTGGACGGAGCTAACGAAAGTTTATAATGATTCTAATTATATATAATACTTTAAAATTCAATTTCATTAATTAAAAGTTTTAGGACTTTGATAGTATTTTCGCGAGAAGTATACCTAAGGTCTCCCAATGGGGAGGGACTCCAAAAGCAGCTATGGGTAAGAGAGAGCGCCGCGGCTGAGCGAGGCTAAAATGACAGATGGAGGAGGGGAAGAGGTTTATTAATGAGTTTATATTTGTGATCGTCACAATGTTCCCCCAAAATTTTAGAAAGAGCCAGCAATCGGAGGCCGCGCCCGATTAGGATGGAGAAAAACGCAACACTGCATGCTAATTTTGATCCTTGCGAAAACATTACACCAATGGCCGGCAATCTTACCCGCTCCTTGCTCGCAAGAAAACACAAACAATTAACGCCCCAAATCAAGCGTAGCACAACACGCTTGGATCCGTGCGTCATTCCAACAAAACCAGACCAAAATATTTCCAAAGAGAATGTTCGAAAGACACACAAAAGCAATTTCCTCTTCATTTGCTTCGGTAACCACGCTTGTATTCGTCAACTCCCTGAAAATCAGAACTAGATGATCTAGCCATCTCGTCTTGTCCAGACGACGGCGTCGAAGACTGGGAACCAATGTGTTCTCCACCGAACAGGCTCGAAGTAATGATGGGGAAGTCCGCATCGTTACTCGAGAGAAGCTGCGCGTACTGGATCAGGTCCGGGTATGCCACATGCGACGATGCCGTCGTAGTCGCCGGAGGATTAAACGGCATGACGTTGGTGTTTTGTTCAGACAATGACGATAGATTGCTAGGAGGGGCCACGTTCCCAACGATGCCAGTACTAGTGTTGCCTTGAACTCGTTCAGGGAAGTTGAGCTTAGCCTTGGTGCCTTTGAATCTGAGGGCCGCGTTGTCGTAGGCGAGGGCCGCGGCTTCGGCCGTGTCGAACGTGCCGAGCCACACCCGAGCTGCTTTGTTCGGGTCCCGTATCTCGGCAGCCCATTTGCCCCACGGCCTTTGCCTCACTCCTCTATAGTGTCTTCTCATCATCCTGCTATTCTCTTCACAAACATAAGGGAAATCAAACAATGGAGGCCTGTTAATAAGGTTAAGAGCAAGACGTGAGAAAGTTTGATGGAAAAACATACAAAAGGAGCATTTGGAGGCTCAGTTTCGGGTCCCTACTTATATTGCATTGTCCTCTCTCGAGAAATCACTATTTATCATGAGTAATACTTCTCCCATCTATCTTTGACGAGTTTTCATAACATTTTTGGATGTACATAATTGTTCGATCATAAATAAAAGCTTTACTAAAAAGAAAATTGCTACGACAAGGGATTGGTTTGATGCTTTTTAATTTTAAAATTTTTGTGTTCAGAGTTAAGTTTACATGGAGGTTATGTGAGCCACTGACCAAAAGAGGGAAAATAAAAGTTTTCTTTAAAATTGGGCGAGAAAAACATGAGTCATTTGTCATCTTCTTGCACTAATTGACAAAGACATCTGCATCGAAAGCAAGTGGATCAAATAAATTTGACGATTCTTGTAATTTTTCTACGGAACATGGGGTAGAGAATGATGACAAGTGTACATTTGAAAGTACTGGAAGATTGTTAATTTAAAAAATCCTTATAGGGAACGGAAATGGAAAACGATTGATTTTTAAGATTTGTGGGGTGGAGAATGATGACAAGTGTACATTGAAAGAACTGAAAACTATTATTTTAAAATCCTTATAAAAATACTTTCGAGAATCGTGGGGCATAGATCATAGAATGTCGAAGAAGCATGGTCCTCCTTCGAATACCCTACAAGCTCATAATCCGATCGATGTAAATATTATCTTTCTATTTGCTAGCTCATAGAAAAGACTTGAGAAACAGTATTCAAACACATAGACATAAGAGCATGGTAACAGTACTGGAGACCCAAGTTCGAATTTAAGGGAGAGTGACAAAATATTACAAATTAACATGAGGCCATCTAATCCAAGAGGACACAGACCCACAATTTCGTTTGAAATTCCAAACAACACTAGTCATTAATTATTGTAGACATGTAATTTTTTAAAATACTAGAGAGATAGATGGAAATTTAAATTCAACTTTTTATCCTTTACCATTTGAGATTTAACTAACGAATTATCGAATACCTCGTGTCCTTTCAAAGCCGTACATATGGACATTACGAGTAATTTAGAACCTTGTCAAAAATTTTCATAATTTGTGAAGCTAGAAAATTTTCTTTTTTCTGATTCGGCAGGGAGATCAACAAGTGCTTTTCATGCTTCGAGAAAAAGTCCAGGTAAATTATCGTACATGATGTGGTAACACAAGACATATAAAGTACATTGGATTTTTTTTAATCTTTTATATAACCTTAATAACCAAAATGTCTGTGATTGATTTGATCTACTAGGATGCATTTTCCCTAGAGTAATGCAATACTATGGTCATGCATTGGAAGGAAGATAAATTGCGCTGTCGATAGCGCATTCAAACTTCAACGACAATTCAGGGTTAAACCAGCCAGTGCGTCACCCAATCAAGTGCAACCACAAGTAGGGTGAATGAGTTTAGGTCAAAGACGGAACATTAAAGAAGCTCCTTCACAGAAGAAAACGACTTGCAGAAGCAGCTGAAGTCTCATCTGTCAGGTAAAAGGTACTGGTTCACAATACTGAAAGCATGTAGCAAACATGAAAAGGCAGCCAAAATTGTCCTACCAGAAATTTTTTTTGTGTAGATCAAGAATGAGAAGATGTGAACGAAATAAAAGAGTGGAAAGAGAGCAAGTTCTTTACGGAAAGTAACGAGATGCCTTGCACTTGGACAACACGGATCTTATCTTCTATGGAGTCCCAATCACATGTGCACACGGATATTTTAATTCATTCACCAAAATCCACACTTATCCTCCTTTGTTTTCATTTTCTTTTAAATCCCTCTTGCGAGTTCAAATTACACATCAGAAAACCATGATGTAAAGGGCTATGTTTGACTAAAATCTTGCATCACATATTGATTAAGAGATCTCAACAAGAATAGGAACAAAAAGAAAAGACTAGACAAGAGATAGAGTCGCTTTAACTCTTGCTTGGTGCACTTGCAAATGCTAAAAGAAGCATATCTAGAAGTCTCTCTTCCAATTTTGGGGAAACTAAAAACACAGCTTTGCCTAGTATCAAACCCCAAGATCTACAACAAAAGATCCCCAAACGAAAAGTTTTTAAAAAATCATGGAAGTAGAAGTATATATACTTAAGAAACACGAGGGTTTTTTCGGGATCGTGCAAAAGCAAGAACACAGTAGTACACTTACCCTGATTTTGAGCTGGTTGAGGTGAGTCGAAGACGAGAGTTGTGGTGGTGGATTCAACAGATGAATTATCTGAGCCGGGACGATTTGTGGTGGTGGCGGTGGTGTCCATGACTTGAGTGAGAGCAGTGACCATGGCCGAGACGTCGGTCTCGGACCAGGATGAGGAGTAACTGCACAGCTCTTCGTCTTCTTCTTCTTCTTCTTCTTCTTTGGCCTTCTCTTGCACCGATGCTTCAGGAGGAAGTGACCTCCTTCCATGCCTCCGATGATGATCCACCTTTCAAATAGTTGTGTTCTTCAGATTAGCAAATGGCTTCTTGAGATCTTTTCTTCCTTGTGTGTGTGTGTGTGTGAGAGAGAGAGAGAGAGAGAGAGAGCGCTTGTGAAGAGAGACTGCTAAATGACTAATATTTTCTCACTTTCTGGCTAGGGTTTTGAGGAGGATGAACAAAAAAGGCGTTAAGAGACATTGCGTAAACGAGATGATACATCTCGATCTGAATTCTGAAACTTCAATTTTTTTTTTCCACTTCTTTTTTTTTTGTACGTTTAACGGTTAAAAGAATTATTCGGAGAGCAAGCGGTGGGAAAGTTTGGTCCCAGAAAGTGAGAAATAGGGTTTGAAATGAAACTTTTTTTTTTTTTTTTGTTTTTATGCTAAAAGAACATTTGAGAGTATAATTTGCTAAGAACTTTGGCACATCATGATTTGAACAAAGAATTTTTAAGTTCCGTATCCCGTCCCCACAATTCTCTCTCTATTCCACTTATGTCGGTGGATGACTTAATAATTATACAATAGTTATCAGAGAATCGGATTCTCTCAATTTAAACTGTAAATCTGATCGAATTTGAAAAGAATAATTAATCCATTTGAGTGATTTTATTTATTTAATGCCGAACACGTTACAATCTTTATTCTTTTATCGCTAGTAATTAATACCTTAAGACTTTAAAAATGTAAGAATATAAACCCGCATAGTCATGTTAAAAATTTCTGCTGTTATAAGTTATTCTTAAGTTGATACACATAGAGTGCATCCTCAATACTTCGTTGTTGATTTCCTCCAATATCTTGTACAATAAATGCTGATTTCGCTAGAGTGTTTCCGCAGACTTGCATTTTCATGCCGACATAAATGCAGACATTAGTCCACCTTTTCGAGCGACGATTTTAAGGGCGCACTCTCCTACATTTGGCTTGGAGCATTAAAAATTTTACTTATAAAACAACATATATTAGTGTTTTAAAAGGATCGAACTATGAAGCCCTTGTCGACTAGTGGAATCTCCCTCATATCACAAGATCAAGGGCAAGGATTTGATTGAACCTTGAATTTGGAGGCGGGACGGGTAAAAAATTTTCCACAGAAAACCAGGTCGTTATAACACTCTTCAAAAAATAAAATGGAGTCAGGCAAATAGCCAATTCATGGTTACAAAATAAGATGATAATAAAATAGTGAGTTGTTTCTCAAAACAACAAGACTTTTAACAATTCATGGCTTTTAAAATGTGCAAAATATTAAAATTTCTAATGTCATGATCAAAAATCAATTTTCCATGACCCAATTGGTAAGGTTCATTACATTTCCTACCATTCAACTCCAAGTGCATTCTTCACACAATTTATCTTCGGTTCGCACGTGAGGGAGGATCTCAATTTCACCTGCCTCACAAACCTTGGTTATGGTATCATGACTTTATATACGGCGCAGTCTCCCTTACCTGTTAGTTTAAGTTTCAAGGTGCTACAAGACAAATTAGCTGAATGCATGACTAATATTGATCAGCACTAATTGAAACTTACAAAGCTGACTAACCGATTTATTTACATCATTCAAAGTTTTATGAGCTTGATAACATAAAATATAGTAGACCCCATGAAACGAGCCATCGGAAGTCAAAGTGATTCATTCAATACGACCAATTAAAGGCATCACATTTCAAGTGGGAAATATATAATTACTCCAAAGGCACCGTTTGTCATCGAGGGCATAAGTCAGACAGCTATAACTTAGTATATATCAGATTACTGGATCAAAATGCTCGTGATGTAGATAACCTCACAAGAGGTCGATGAATTGATCGTCTTTTTCATGACCTTAGACTTTATATAACAACAGTATGATAACGCCAAGTAGGGTTTGCAAGATGAATATCTCTTTTGTTTTCATATGGAAGGATGCAATAAACGGGAGAATATCTATTTAATAATCAAAAGATCTCGAGTAACCCATCTTGATAGGCCCATTCATAAGTGACTAAGAGATATCATCTTATTAATTCCGTGGAGACGTTTTAATTGACTCAAAGATGCTTTAAAACGAAAATCAAGCCATGTAAAGACAAACATACACCTGCTTCGAGAACACTTGTTTATTGAATTTATATATATGTTATATTCATGTTCAATGTACGAAGGTCACATATAATTTAATATATGAACTTATTCCATGCAGAGATCCCGATCAGTCATCGAGTCCACATGAAGAAAGCATCTCCCCAAGCAAAGATTCGCGATTTATTTGTCAGAAATTGAGCACACTTCACATGAATTCTTGACGTTCCCCGTCACGATATACAGCTCGATGAGATGTCCATGCCCTATTGCTAATATATGGTAAGTAATATCTTTTTAACATTCTATTTTGAGCATCGGGATATGACCATCACTTTAGTCTTTAGTTAGTTTTGAGGGATGATTGCAATGAAAAAAAAAAAAACTGAGTTTTGCACCCACATATCAAACATTGTTATCAGATATTAAAATTTATAATTTGCACCTCATTCAACTTAACACATTTGGGAAAATTATCCAATCAATTCTAAATATAAGGATGCCAACTCAATTTAAACTTTCTAATTTTACCAATTTTATCCTAAATCTTTTGCACAAAATGCCAATATGGTCCTTCTAGCCAATTTTCACAGAAAATCACCGAATTGGCATCTGTACAATAGATTTAGGACTGATTGAACAATTTCTCCTAACACATTTACCTCCATACAACACCAGACCCTCCACCTCTATCATAGGAAATAGAAGGGCAAGTTACAATTGATAAGTTGGCTTGGGACGAGGGTAGTTTGGGAAGAAAAAATGGGAAGTTCAAATAAGTGGGAAGGGGAGGGTACAACTTGTAATGCAAATTGAAATAGCAAAACTCATGGTGTAAATTGTAAGTTTTCAAAACTCACGACGGTGTTTGATAAATGCGTGCAAAACTCATATTGCTTTATGCAATTATGCCTTATTGTAATTGGAAGGTTCGGGATGCATGCTCCTTCAATCAAGCATGGAAAAAAGAACGCCAAGAAAAGAAAATCATTACGTGCAAGATCAAATTGTTATACAAAGTTATTTCCATACCTCCTACTGGGTTTCTAATCAAATTTGTTGGTTGGGGCATAACTGATCTCCAATCAATCATCTTTATCTTCTTTTACCTTTTCTAGAGTTTGACCATATAGGATTTGTCCAATCCAAAAGTTCTTCAATATTCTACTTCGTGATACAGTCAACTTGTATTCAGTTCTATCTTACAAGAACACCAAATTTGATACAATTATTATGTCTCAAATTATATTTGGTCTACTAAACTTAGCCTCGAAATGCCTCATAACCTTGTGATTGTGCTAAGTGTGATGTATTGTTATACTTGCTGACCGAGAACAGTTTGCACACGGTTAGTGAGATTTAAATAGATAAACTCCAATTCCTGAGCAAAAAATTTCTTTGCACTCCAACAAACTGTGCCAACTCTAGGACTGTGAATCCTCTATTGATTGTGACATAAAGAAATACGGAAACATAAGTAGGTTACGCGAAACCATTGCTTTCAAGAAAGTATGGAGGAGAGCGAAAATATAAGCAATAAAATCATCGTTGAAGAATTGAAAGGGGCGTTCTTCACTTGTGGGAGGGATGTCCATTTTTCAATTGGGCATTTAAAGAATGATAATCCCCTTCCTATTTGAAGCCAAAAAAAAAAAAAAACAGGACATGGAACGTGCGGAATGAATGTTTGAGCCGGATTTTCTCCTTAATGGCTAAATTATTTCCTCCAATTGAGCATTCCATCCACCCGTAAAGCTTAAAAAAAAGACGAATTTTTTTTTCTTATTTTATGACAAGGAAGCCCACTTTAAATTAGCAGTAAGTTTCAATTCATAAAGTGTGTCACTAAATCAATTCATAAAGTGTGTCACTAACCTCATGGATCATATTAAACGAGAACTGAAACCAGAGTGAAGGGCTCGAGATATGGAGTTGTTTGCATTTAGACGCTGTTTGTTTTACTAGAAAATCAATAATTTGGAAAATATTTTCCTAAAATTGATTGTTCGTATTGCTTACAAAAATAAATGAGCGAAAAAGAATTTCATCGTTCACGAAAATGCTCAGGCTAAGTTATTGTCAATAATGAAAATATTTTCCATTGATTAATTATTTCAACCGGCGCAAGCGACAATTTTTTAGAAAATATTTTTTAAACCATTCATTTTCCACGAAACAATCGAAATCTTAATTTTATGGGAAATTAAATTTGTGTCATCCGCCTAATCAAACACATAATCCATTCCTTTACTCATCTGTGTATCCTACCCTGGATCGTAAATCAGTAGTAGACATGGTCATTTCACTGCAAACGTATTCATTTCATCTTGAGAAAACACTCCTAAATCCTAACTAATAGGAAGTTGTGAGGCTAACAAAAAAGAAAAGTCTGATTCGACTTTTTTCTGTTAGTTATCATTATATCGCTGTATAATCAATATCAAAAGCAAACATGGCCACGACTTCCTATATAAATTACAAGCATCACCATATTTCTTGAAAACGTGTTTAGTCCGTCATAATTCACAAAATCATCTGTTATTTTAGGATAAAACGATCGCTCTCGCCACGGTGACATACCTAAGAGGAAAAAAAACACGATATTTTGGACTTCCTAATTCATGAACGAAAAGGGCAGAGTATCGGCAATAACGACCCCTCCTGAGCGTTATAACAAGGGTCGCCTACCTTCTACGAAGATTTCAGTTCGGTCATCACTCCCCTGCACCACTAGTGATCAGAAAAATCGAGGTTACCGAGCCCGTTATCGTGCAGTCAGGAAAGCATGTGTTCGAACGGAATCGGACGAGTGAATTTTGTCCGGTTGGCTGAACCTGGCTGAATACCTTCCGAAATGAAGAAAGAGGGAGGGAGAACATCTTCTAATACTTCCAACTACATCGCGACTTGAGGATTTGCTGATGCGGTCGGAACAAAATTCTAAAAATGTCGGCAAAAGTTGACATTCGTGCACTGAGTTTGCACCGAATTCTCTCTCTCTCTCTCTTTCTAGCGTGGGTTTTGTCCAAATCCCCGAAATTATGCGGGATTCGGATCGGTTTGACTACGACCGTGGCCCCGCCTTAATTCTGCGATTTGGTCTGCAAATGGCTGGACACGCGCTTCAATCTCTGATTCCTTCCACGTGATCGTATTTGACCGATCATGTCTTCGTCCCCACCAGACAAGAAAAATTCGAGCTCATTAACGGTGGAGAAAAATTCGAGTCATTACACAAAGTAGGGTCATTTTCTCAAAAAGGAGTTTCAAGTGGATATAGTACTAAATAAGAGTCTGAAGTACCCAATTAATCTCAAATAGAAGTATGAAGTACCCAATTAATCTTAAATAAGTGTTTGAGTTTGCCAGCCGATCAAATGCTCACGGGACGACAAATACGTCACTGTTCCGTTGATCGGAACAAGAGCAATTTTGCCTTTTACTTTTTAAATTTTTTTGTTTCTTTTTTCCTTTTTCTATTTTTTTCTTTTCCTTTTCCTTTTCTTCTTCTTTTTTTTTTAACTCTTTTCCCTCCGCCGGACATAGCAGTGAGCCCGGAGGTTGCCGACCTCTTTAAGGCTACCCTCACCCTGGGCCCAAGAAGGGCCGCCCTTGCTTGGGCTGGGCGAGCAAGGGCGACCCTCGCCCAACCCTAGATTGCCCTCGCTGGCGTCAAGCGAGGGTTGCCCTCACTAGGCTGGGTGGGCGAGGGCAACCCTTGCTCAATGCCGACGAGGGTAGCCTCCACCTGAGGCCAGCAACCTCTGCCAGCCCTGGATATGTCCGGCGGAGGGAAAAGAAGAAGAAAAGGAAAAGGAAAAGAAAAAAAGAAACAAAAAAAATTAAAAAGTAAAAGACGAAATTGCCCATGTTCCAATCGCTGGAACAATGACGTGCTTGTCAACCCGTGAGCATTTGACCGACCGACGAACCTAAACCCTTACTTAAGACTAATTGGACACTTTGGGCCCCTATTTGAGACTGATTGGGCACTTCATGCCCTTATTTGGTACTATATCCACTTTGGACCCTTTTTGAGAAAATGACCCCACTTTGGGTACTGATTTAAAATTTTCCCTTAACGATTCAATCAAGCGAAAAAACTTGATAAAATATTGGAGTTCACATGGTTGATCTATTTGCTTGGTGCGTTTGGTTCGGTTTTTTGGAAAAACACCCTTTGAGAAATGCAAAGGACTTTAGGTAAAATGGTTTTTTCAAAGGCAAATAATGTTTGGTAGAGTGTAATTTAAAAACATATTGAGAAGGAACTTTGACTTAAATGTCTTTTGGAAAAAACTATACTTGTAAAGTACTCTTGCTAGTCGACCAAAAAAAAAGGACTTTTGCTAGTTTTGAAAATTAAAAAAAAAAAAACCTTAAAGCTTTGCCAACGGGCCTCAAACCGTCAATGAGCTAGATCTGGAAAGTTCTAGCACTGGCTAGCAACTTCGAGTGAGGTTGGCCGGCGTCAAATCTAGCTTGCCAACAGCTAGCTAAGGCGATGTCGTATAAGATGAGGGCATTTCCAAAATTATGAAAGTTTAGTGAGAGCAAAATTGAAAAAAAACAAAAAATGTATTAGCATTCCGGAATTACTCAAAGCCCAAAATACATCCGGACATACCTTGCGCTGAAGAATTAAAGTCCTTTGGAAATACAATTGCATCTCCCGTGTACTTCCCAAAAAAAAATTGTGAAAGGTTACTTGCATTTTCTTCTGGCAAAGTATTGCAAAAAACGCACCGTCCCCAAGAAGATTTGGTTGCGAAGAAGAGCACGTTTTGCGATTTACGTCTTGTCTGTTCAGAAAATTATGAACCCCACATGCATGAACATGTGCCTAGGACAGTGGCTTGTGTCTATGGACAGACCGCACGTACATGACCCACACCCACGACTTGTGTTAAGGAGAACGTTTGGCTTTTCATGTAACTCCTTATGTTGTGTTGTTGTTCCTGTGCTCTGCCATTCTATGCCAATCTGTACGTATTTTGAGGTCGCAATTGGTGTTTGATATGAACTATTTCCCGCCTCTTCAGAGTAGCGTGTCGTTAGCAGGATCTAGATTCTCTCGATTTAGAACAAATCGATGATCTATTCGAGATCGTCGCGTATCATCATGGATACGTAAACGGTGGTGATATCTAGACGAGGTAAGTCGAGTAAAGTACTTCATGAGTGCTGTTGTTACGTGGCTTTGGTAATGTAATCTCGATTTGAAGGTACGTTTGGTTCCTTCATGTCACATAACGAGCTGTCTGGACATCATGCATTTCAGACATGGACAAGCTGGTAATACGGAGCTACATGAAGGCCAAGAAACAAGCCTGACTTGACCAGTCCCAAACTCGTCTTGACTAACAAGGACAACGATAACCGACCAAAGCAACAAGTATGTCTTGCAACGAGGAATCAACTCGCAAAGAGAGGTATAAACGAGTTATAAAAAGAAAGCAAAATGTCAAGTATGCGGCCCATTTTGTTCGATGCATACTTACAAATCCAACTCGTCTTGATATATCAATTCCATAAATACCCATCTATTATATCCTCAAGAAAGAAACAGGGTGGAGGGAGCGTATTCGTGTGCAACTCCAAACGATGGGGCAATGCCAAGCATGAGAACCCGTTGAATGGCCCATCTTGAAATAATGATGTTCAATGATGATAGACGGAGGAAATATGCTCCAATTGCGAATTAATTTGTCTGTTTCCTCAATGTATTACCCCCCACGACAAAATGGAAAAAATAATAAACAAATAAAAACAAACTTGTCGTTTTTCTTTGAGAGAGGAAGAGAAGGTGCAATTATTAGAAGACTCTTAGGTACCACGCTCTCCTAAGACTTGCGCGCACTTGAGGTCGGACTCGAGCGCGCGGGGTTCCTGCGAGGTGTCGGCGACTTTTGAACCCCTTTCATAGAGGACCACCGCAGATGGCATTTCAATTCAATCTGACTCGATTCCGTTCGAAACAAAATTGGCCAGACAGCAACCCTGTTCACCCCCAACACCAGAAAGCAAAGCCGGGAGCGAGGCGTAACGAATGCGATTTTATTGTCGCGAAGCTCGGGACACGACACAACATAATACGTTTGAACGGACATGTTGACACATCCTAAAAACATGTCTATGTCTTCGACATGCTAAACATTGATTCTGATACTTTTAAAATAAGGTTAATATCACGAAAAATTCTAAACCGGTACACCCGTGACAATTTTACCTCGAACTTTTTTTTTTATCACAAAAAATCCTAAATTGGTACATCTGTGACAAATTTACCCAAAACTAATATTTTGACCACTAAAAACCCTAAACTAGAACATTTGTAACAAATTTACCTTTCATTAGTTTCCGTTAAATTAAATTAATACCACAAAAAATCACAAACTAGTACACCTATAACAAATTGATAGTAAAACATAAAAATTGGTACATCGGTTAACTGTCGCATATCATTTAACAAAGCAATTTGACAGTAAAATTTAACGGAAACAAACTAAGGGTAAATTTATTACAAATGTACCAATTTAGGATTTTTTATGGTCAAAAAATTAATTTTGAGTAAAATTATCATAAGTATATCAGTTTGAGGGTTTTCGTGGTATGAACCCATTAAAATAAGATCACGTGAATGAAGAGCACTAGTTCATCACATGCTAAAGCGAATCATCAGTGCTACACTTAAATCCTCATGTGACTTGAATCGTAATCTTTGAGGCGAATTATCGAACTGTAGTCTTAACTGCAATATGTATTCACTTTCTGCTTGCAAAAGGTTATTGTAAACTCCGGCCATTAGGAACTTTTGAGCCAGTGGTTGCACTCTGCTATTAGTCCGAAAGTAACAGAGGAGGTAAGCAAATCCTCCAGAAACAATATGTACATTAATTTCTCAAAAAGAAGTAAGCCATGGAGCGCAAACATGACTAGATACGAGAATACTTGATTCGTGACAGAAACCTCATCAAAGATCAAGTCTGTCCCGAGAGAGAATCGCCAGCAAATTACGGAACCAGTTTGGAATCCCGATGAAGCTCCAAATTCTCGCATTCAGAACCTGCCTGCCTGCACTCTGCATAGTACACAGAGAATAACTGGTTTCAGCAATTTTGGTCCAGTTATGGACGACCTACCTCCCAATACATCTACATTCAAAAGGTCTTTCTCCATATGAGTTTATGATGTTTTGCCAACTATTATAGGGATCACATATTCTAAGTATCAATGGTGTGAGACATTAAATATATCAGAATGGACTCATTGATCATCGAGAATTACATTCTTTGGAGAGGAACACGGGGACCATGTGACGAAAAATTTAAAAGCTGACTATCGCCACAACAAAGGCGAAGGGGCAATACCATGCTAAAGAAGAAGGATCTCCACTTCGATGCCCAACTGAAAGATTTGCCTCGCACAAAGCAAGGGTTTCACGTATTAATCTTTCAGGAAGAACAGTAACTGCTTGGGCAGGGCCATCATGAGCCATATTATAATGTGGTTGGTAGGATAATTGCCAATCCTTGTATGCATAAGAAGATGGCTGCGATGGTATGACGAAGCTAAAGAAAAATGACAATACTATCAGAATCCAGAAGCTTCAAAATAAACATAAGATGTAACGAAAGTTCATCGCCAAACACTTATCCTAAGTACTTCCCTCTTTGATAGTTTGTCTCTTCCATGAACAGGTTCTTCAATGAACTAAATCTGAGTTTCCACTGTGCAAAAACTTATTAAAAGCAAACTACAAACGGAAAGAAGGAACTTAAATAAAGGGAAAGTTTTAGTAATTACCAAATTGCTGCGTGTACCTAGTTATCAATGTTTATTCTTTTCTGTTCTTTTTTTTTTATAAATAGCTTTCTTGGTAATGCAGAAACTGCATTAAAAAATGGGATTACCTCTCACATCATCCCCTGGATACCTCTCATTTAGACCGAGTCCTACTGTTGGGCCATAAGGCAGTATACACAAAATTAATAACAGCAGTAACCATTCTAAAGAGAAACAACCCTTCATTAACTAAGTTAGACAAAGGTGACATAAAGAATATCTTGAAAAAAAGTTGATCAATGTGAATCTGCTCACAAGAAAGCACTGGTCAGCCTACGCAACATGACAAAATGTCAGAAGACCTACCACTAGCATAACCAAAATACCAGATATGGAATTTTATATAATCTCCAGAAAAACAAGAAACCGTCAAAGATCATCCCACGGTGAAAGCTCCTATTGGCAAGAGATAACCCCATAAGATCCCCCACTAGCACAGCTGCAGACACATAGCAATGCATTTTTCTTCACTATCCAGCAATTCAAACTAGCCTGCCGTTGTTTCTCAGTCCACATTGCCATGTGCTTGCTATTTCCAACTAATTCACTTTTCAGATAAGACCTATCTCATCTGATGTGAGGACCTCAACACTAGAAAACTCTTAATAATCATGGGTCTTCAACAGTGAACCAATTAGTACCACAAGGAAGTTATTAATTCGTGACACTAATACATTAGATCTGCCATTGGACAAGCTAGGTCCTATATGCGAACACTAGTTTTGGAGTATATAAATGTGTAATACCTTTTATATGGATCATGCACAGAACATAGCGGTTCTTCAGGGAAGTATGGCTCATGAACTTCTGCAGAAATTTGTGAGCCTCCTTCAGGAGGTAGAGCAACTTGCCGAACAAAGTAAGGAGACTCCATAACCGGTTCTATCTGTCCCATATGAGTTTCCGATCCATCATACCGCAATTTTAGGATGGGGCCTTCATATTGCTGCCTAGGAATGGCCAGGGAACTGGGGTGCTGCCTCCAAGGTAGATACAAGTCTCCTCGAGGAGGAAACCCTGACATTGGCTCCAAATGTTTCTCCAGAGCGTAAGCTGGTCGAGCACACCGCATCGTATCATAGGGGAAGGCAACAGAAGAAGGTTGTATCACATCTAATGGTCTAAACAGTGATACTAGAGACCTCACCTACAGCAAAGATTAAGCCTATCAAAATTTTTTCAGCCCAGATATTCCTATTGTTGCCAATAAAGTGAATGACATCTACCTGCTTTCTGTTGAGCTCCTGTCGAAACTTAGAACGGCTGACATAATTATCCTCAATTGCTTTCTTGAAAACACTCTCAGGAATAGGTAGGCACTCTTTGAAGATCCTAAACCTCACCTACATTGTGGAAAGGAGTAAGAAAACCATCAATATAAAAACTTTCTGAAGGCACTAGGAACATGAGATATCCATCAAAGAAAAATATTGCTGAAAGTGATTCCAAAAGTAAGATAAATTAGCTGGAAACCAAAATCATTGAAGGATATATCATCTCTAACCAGGAGCTGGCGTAACATGAATTTTTCAACCACATCACTGAAGTTTAGTAATCAAATGCTAGTATCACTACAAAATCTAATACGACCACCACTGGCTGGCAACACTCATATTGACCACTGGCACTCATGGTGATGAAAATTTGAGTCAAATTCAGTTCAACCTCTGCCGTCGGTGAACCAACGCATCTTGAGCCACCTCCAATAGAGGCCAGTCATCACACAATTATGCATCCTTACAAATCCATACCAGTTGCCATTAACACTAACTGTGAGTTGCATGTCCATGGTTCAGATTAGCCACAGCCAACAATGGTCGCAGAGCTCAGCTTAATCAAAAAAATCATTGACAAAAGCCACCACCAGCATTTATGTTTCAGGCTTCATTACTTTGGTTTTCTACTTTGTACTTTGTACTTCTTGTGGTGAGGTCTCCACTCATTCGATTAAGAGGTAGTAAATCAACACATCATTCTTTTTCATAGTCTAAAGACATTATACATTGTTATGGCAAGACCAATGCAAAGACCATCCACGTCATCACTTGACACCAAAGAGACCATTATTTACTTTTCAAAATTATATTCTTCAATATTAAATAAAAGAAGAACCTCAAAATGATAAATAAAAACATATAAAAGCAAACAGCAGAATCAATCCAAGGGCATGCTAAACATGAGATACCTTTAGCCACCACCCAACTCTAGGAATGGCAACAGGTTCAGTTAAAACGAGTTCCCAACTAGCGCAAATCCTATAGTAGGACAACAATGAGGCATCAACAATGAGATAACTTACAAGCCTTGGCAACATAGTCAGTGATTACTCCAAACCCGACTATCATACTAATAAAGTACCTTCATTATAATACACTAGATTATTCAGATAATTAATTTATCTATCTTTGTATTGTATACCAATTTCTTCAAAATACTCAAAAGGAGCAACTAGACCATCTGCGCAGTATCAAGTTCTCAAGTGCTCAACACAGAGACAGGATTGGGACAAGTTCAGGTCATAATCAGGACTAATTGGATTTGGAATGGGCTCAGCAATTCCTAACTCACTTCACTCCAACCAATATCCCACTGCCCAACTCCCAAAAAACCACGAAAAACTAGCAATAAATAAAAAAAAAAAGGAGACTGTCTAACTTCACCACTATTTTATGAATAAGCATGTGAGACAAAAGCTCCCAGAGGATAAGAGCCAGAGGTGGTACTGGAGTCCAGCAAGCCAAAAGAGTGCATTTCTTCAATAAACACCAGAGACAAAATCACTTTCAATCAAAGAAGAGCCAAGTTGCATGCTTAAATCATCAACCAAAACTCCAGCACTACATTCAACACAATGCTAACTCCACCCTCAAGATGCAATAAATAGATTATCTCGAAAGTTCCTTGATACCTGGGAACGAAATTTCCGGTCAAATGCCATGGGCTCTATGTCCAAGTCTCCCTCGGATGTCGCCTCGTATACTCCATAGAGAAGTTTTAAGTCAAAATCAAACAAGAATAGTTTTGCACCTGGCTTGACTTTCTTCACTACTCCCAATTTTCCCATAGGCAGCCCAAAAACACGATATCGATAACATTCCGGCTTCGTTTTCCCACTACACATAAATATAAACCCTGCATCCCACTCACTATCCTTTTCCACTTTCTTCTCCTCATGTGTCAGAGATGGGGTTGGTTCAACGGTATGACCACCCTCCAATGCTATGACACTGGCCATTGCTGGACGAGCCTCCAAAACACCAATGGTATTAGGAGGAGGACCACCACCAGGTGCAGAAGTCACTATCATCTTGGAATGTGTCCTGAAAGTGCCCTTCCCTATCTTTCCAGTTGCCTTCCTCAAAGATGGGCCTGAGTACTTATTCTTCTTGCCTTTCATCTTTGCTGTGGAGAAACTGCAGCAACCATAAAGTGGATAATATTTGCAAGTTTCACACCCAAACCAATCTATAAACTCGAAAGACATTTAATTTTGTAGCGCTCTTTAAGGTCATAACTGGAGGTAATCATGGACGTTGTAAACATAATCTCTTCATCAATTTCATACTTCCTTAAAATTTTGACACGTCCATCAAAATTCAAATACATAGAACCAAGGTGCTCATAAAGGAATCTTGTAACTTACAATGACAGAAATTGAACTAGATTGAGCTGCAACTTCTGTAAAAGCATTCAATAGACATTTCACGTGCATAATCAAATTGACACATTCCCCTAGGAGTCAAAGGATATACTACTTGTGAAATAAAGTGTTTAGTAGCCTCAAAGTAAAGGCCAATAGGAGAGCAAGATTCCTTGCTTAGAGGATTAAAAAATAAACTTTGACCACATGTTAAAGGTAAATGGAGTTTTAAAAAATAGGTTTCCGCGAAAGGATTTGCTTACTTTTATCTAATTACCAAATACCCACCCAAAGATCATGCCTACATCCAATATTAACATGTTTTCAAGAAATGACCATATATTCAGTCAGGATCAAATCAAGAGGTCAACTGTAGTCAACCAACGATACAGCTACAACACAAACAATTCCTAATCACCATTGGACTACTGGAATTTGAGTGAGTGGACCTGGGTGGCTGGCATGAACCAAATACAGCATAAGTGGACCTATTCTTCTATAATCCAGCACGATACTCGTCTGAAATCTTATCACGGTCCTTGTTGGTGCCAACCTGCCTCCATTGCAACGCTTCTCGTGATCTCATTGTTTAATCACAGCATTAAGGTATCTTCCAAGACCTTCATTTCTTTATTTCTGTTAATTGCCTCCAGATCATGTCCATAAAATGTTATCATTGTAATGCTCATCTAAGAAGCTTATACTGGTGAAGAAGAAAAGAAAAACAGAAGCTAGTCATATCGATCATCCAAGGCCTTTTATTTTAGCCTCTAGGTCCACGAACCTCCAGATCATAAGTCGTGTACAAATAAGGTCACCTATTTTCCAGTGAAGTCGGCCATCAAGCCCCTGGGTTTATAGAAAATCTAATTATAACTTCTTGAGATATATGCTAACAATGGTCGAGAGCGAACGGTATGCAGGTATGTCAAAACACGTGTTGAAAGCTCGAGGTACAGTTGAAATTGACGTAAATTTAGAAAGTTTCACACAATGAGTACTTAACAAGTTGTGCTCCAAAGCTGAATAATCCATGTCAAGTTGTAAAAAAACTTTGAAACAGTACTTTGACTTCTTCAAGTAACATCTCATGATGCCAAAGCATCAGTGAGCAAGCAAGGAGCAGGGTAGCAAACAAGTTCGTATATACATCAGCTCCTCACAACTGGACTTCCCGATACTTAGCAGAAGCGATAGATTCAACTTTTTGCCTTCCGGTTCAAGGATCTTCGGGAGATTCTTCACATCGCCACCAGTTGTCAAACCAAATATCGCAAGCAAGACGAACAAAACATAGCACCAGAATAGGACTCTATTCAGCCATCCTCAGAGCCAGCCTAACGTAACTTAGAGCCGGATTCTCACGCTTCACGTCACCAGAACGAAGAATCAAACTGATTCCTCTCCAAAAGGCGTTCGCTCAAACACGCACGGAATCGATTAGCAGAGAAAAAATGATCCTAGTAGGTAAACACGAAATACGTCATTCCGAACAGCAAAGAGCTCGTCGCCCGGACTCATCAAAGGCATCACATTGCCCAAATCCGCACCGAAAAACCTCGCAGAGCATGGAAAAACCTCAAAGCTAACGGCCCGACGACACGGAACTCAACGTACAAAGCAAAAGCAGGCACATCCATTTCGTCGCGGCTCCGAAGAACAATGCCAAGTCACGACCTTCCGCTTCGCTCCGAAATCGGCACGGCAACCGAAAAACCGGAAGGAAAAAGAAAAACACGCACAAGAAGAAAAGAAAAGGATCGACCGCGCCTACAGCGGAAGACGCGGCGGAAAAAGCATCGGATTCAGAAGCGGTCGCCGTCGCCGATCAAACCGCATGCAGAAAGGCCGCGAGAGAGGCGCAATCAGAAGCAGAGAGGCGCGAGAGAAACGTACCTGCAAGGCTGCAACGACGGAGCTTCTCGAGACGCGAAAATGGCGGAACGACGATCGAAGCGAAGCGAAGCGAAGAAGGGGACCCCGTCGATCTGAAGGCGCCGAGTGACCACGGACGGAGAAGTTGGCGGATAAATGGAACGAGCGGAACGGTTCTCTCAGTCGTCCGCCCGTTTGGACGTGGTAAGCCGGTTCAAGGGCCAAGCGGGCCGGGCTCACGCGTAAATATGATCCCTTAACTTTAATTTAATGTGTAATGTGATCATTAAACTTTTAAATTTTTCAATGTGATCCTTGGATTTTTGTTACATGTGCAATGTAGCCCTTGAACTATATGAAAATATTTTATGTTGTCCTTCCATTAATTCAAGACCAGGGACAACATTAAACATTCTCGTATAGTTTAAGAACTAAATTGAAAATATATTAAAAGTTCACAGACCACATTGAACAAATTAAAAATTCATAGACCGGATTGCATGTCAGCCAAAGTTCTAGGACCTTTAGTCTCATTTTTCCTATTTGGAATTAGCCGGAAATTAAATAAAAAATTTAAAAAAGGATAAATCCAATAGAATTATGAAAACTTGCAACGAAATGCAATCTAATATGTAAGATCCATTTATTTAAAGGAAAATCTTTTTTTAGAAAATTATTCTTCTAACTTTTCGGTATTTGGAGGACAGACAACTAATGATATGATTTTTGAAATTTCAAAGATCAAACATGACATTGTAGAATAATTAACATGAAATTACTTTAAAAATTGGAAATTTCTCACTAAGAAATGAAGTTTGAGGATCTTGACCTTGATAGGGTTCAGGCTTTGATCCGAACAAAAATACTAGGCCCGTAGGCAATTGAGATCATTTACCAATTTACTTTTGAATTAATATTACGAAAAATCTCAAATCAATACATATCTATCAGTTTAGGAATTTTTTGCGGTCAAAAAATTAATTTGGCATAAATTTATCACAGATATATTAGTTTGAGGTTTTTCGTATTATTAACCATTTTCTTTTTCAAATGTTTCCTGTCATTTTTCCGCAACCCACTCTTAAAACCACTTTCCGACAAAAAAAAAAACTTTTAAAACCACATTTGATTTTTCTGTTTCTTTGATTTTTTAAATGTTAATTTTAGCTTCTCTCGTGGTAGATAAAGGTAAAATTTCGAAAGGGTAAAACTCATCGCTCATGCATCTTTTTCGGACGATCTTTTTTTCTTATTCAATTTAACTTTCGCGAGAAATCTCATAGCAAATAAGAAATTGCTAATAAAATAGTGGGAAAAAAGGTTATTAGAACACGTCCCTGTTATTTCTCCTGTTGCAAGAACTTCGAGAGGCTAAAATTTTGAGAAAGTATATAACTCATCGCCTAGGTGTCTTTTTCTTTTATTTCGCATGACTTACTAATATTTAAAATTCTAAATCATCCCCTCTCATTACTTCAAAATTTGAACTCTGGACTTCTTACTTAAACCTAGCATGCTTGTCACATTTTTTTGTTTGCACACGTGACGCTAATGCGGGTACTATGGTGCAATGTCAAAAATGTAATCCATTAAGAAAATGAAAATTGAGAGGAGAGATTTGTTGCAGCTATAGCTACCGCCACTCACGAGCGGTCGCTTAGTGAGTGGGCCATTGGAGCCACGGCTACCATTCTTGGCCGTCACTAGGGGTGGCAATTGATTGGTTTGGTTCATCATTCGAATGAAACCCAATCCAACCCGAAAAGGCTTAAATACGAATATGGCAATTGATCGGTTCGGTTCGTCATTCGAATGAAACCCAATCCAACCCGAAAAGGCTTAAATACAAATAGTTTAGGCTGAGTCAAATACCCAAAGCATTAAGAACCAATCGGAATTTGCTTGTTTTGGTCAGTTCGGTTCGGTTTGTGTTTCGATTTCATTTATTTTTCTACCTTTCAAATTCTATTTCTACTAGCGACCTAAAAAAAGAAGATTTAATTTTTCTAAGAAAAATGCCAAAAATAAAAAGGAAAGGAAGCATTTGCTCCGCTTTTCATCGACAAAGAAGAGAGATATGTCAGAGTTCCAATCTCTCCACACCCATGCAGGCTGAAAAATGAGGCTCTGTGCTATACGGGTGAAGTGTGAGAGATGCAGATAGTTGATCCAGCCCGTCTAGGAGCGATGTCAGGGTGTTTGAGTTAAGAATACAGGGACAGGATGATTATTATCTTAGACGATATTTGAAGGAAGGGTTAGCTTTCCCGGCACTAACTGGTCAAAAGCTAGTACCTTTCTCCTGATGATGGCGGCAGGCTGAAATCAATTGTTGTACTGAAGAAATTTGTATGTCTTCACTCAAGAAATTGGATGCTTGAGCCAAATTAGACATGATACAGCCAATTTCAATTCCGTCATATTGTTCTTGAAAACAATCTATCAGGGGAAGACTGGCATGGCAGGCTCCGCACGGGCTCGTCCTCAATCCAGAAGCTTTTGCCCATGACAAAATATTATCAAAGCACGTTTCCCTACTGTATGGGCGGATGATAAGAAGAGAGATAAACATCCATTGGTTTGTTAAGATCGGGAGAAAGCGCTACCAAGGGAGAGCATTCGCCCATGGATGTTTCTCTTTTGAGCAATCCAGGCTGGTAGGCAAAGAGGGACGTCCTTTCTTCTTCGTCTATTCTCCGCAATCAAAGACGAGCTATTTTGTTTGCTGAACTTTCTGCTCTTTGAGGGTGCATTTTTTATGGTCAAGCAAAGAAGGAAGTCCCTCCTTCATCTTCTTCTCCTTCCATCCCTCCCTCTCTCTCTCTCTCTCTCTCTCTCTCTCTCCGCGGCAAGCAGATTCGATTCCATTGTCGGTTGGCAGCACGAGCTGCAGCAAATTGTAGATTTATTCTTCATTGCAATTTTTTTTTATTGTCATCCTTTTTTGCCCTTAGATCTGTTGGATTTCTGTCCAGAACTACTCATCTCCCGTTTTAGTCATACTGCTCAAGAAAACCTGATGCACTTTTCATGTTTTTCCAGTTTATACGGGTCGATTCGGTTCTTCTGTTTTATTGACCTGAAACCCGACCCAAAGGTTTCGGTTCGGCTCTCTCGATATTGTGGGTCAGTCTGACAGCCGCTTGTGGTCACAGTGCTCAAATCTCAGATCTGAAACACGAAACCCGAGTGTCCACAAGCTGGTCAAGCATAGGGGCATACAGCCACAACCACCGGTCGCAATGATGGCTCCCCAAAGGACGGTGACCACGGCCAGTGGCAATCACAGCGCTAGATCTCAAAATCTCAGATCCAAAATAAGCGCACACCATGTACCATAAAAGGAACTCCACAGTAAAGAGAAATAAAAAAGAGAGATGAATAAACGAATAGAAGACAATCAACGAAGTGATTCTCATAAATATGCGAGTATATAATCCTGACACCATCACTTCAAAATTTCTAAAAGACAAAGGGGAAAAAAAAAAGCTCTCCCTGTGACCGTTTTTACCTCACAACAGGGACAGGGGGCTCTAGGAGACTAGGAATACAAGCAGGACAAAACGAAAAAATGTCAAAAGAATGTATAGCGGAGAAGCCTCCATGAGCTGCAGCAGAAGTCTCGACTGTCATGAACCCACCCACATTAATATAGAGATGGTCCTGCAACACTATCAAGATCATCCAAAATTTCAGAGCTCCAAAAAATGCTCCTTTGCCACCAGGAACTTTGCAAAATATCCCAGAGAAAACCGGAAAATTGCTCAGCGCTAGCTAAGCATCACTTCTCTAACTTTCAAAGAGGCTTCCGGAGGAAAAAAAAAAAGGGTTTTTAGTTTCTCCTTTTACAGTTTTATCTCTTTTCCCGAGAAGTCGAGATAATTAGGGTAAAAGAGATGAGTTACTCGGCTACGAGTTAGTACGCACAAAAAAGCGGCTTCCTCAGTCTAAATCCTTGGCAGAACTTGCAGTTGCGTCTAGTCCATTGGATAAATCTTCACCTTCTGCCATGCTTGGAAAGCTTCCCAGGTTGTTCTCTTCAAAGATGTTGGTGCGCATTTTCCCGGGTCTCGTTCGGACATTAACCCCCATTGGAAAAGGAACCTGTAAATAAAAGTTGTCAGGAACATGATGCTACTTCCGGCTTTGCCATAGATATCAACTCACTTGCTTTCCATAATATCCAACTTATTTCATTTGTGGGTCAATAAACAGGTAGACATTGCTACAAAGATTCTTGCATATGAGGCTGGAGAAAATAGATTTTTGTCAAGTGACCACACATACCTGATCACCAGCATTCGGTCCCTCAGTATTGAACAGAATAGGACGACATCTTTTATCCTCATTCATCAAGCTCGAATTTTGGAAATGTGCAATGAGTGCAGCTTTTCCTTGTATACGAGCATATGCAAGAGATGCTACTTTTTCACTGTTGAATTTTTCCCATTTCTTCCCATTGAATGCCTATTGAAAGAGGAATCATGTTTGAGGTCTGATCGTCAAGCTATAATCTTTAGATGCCCCATTCAGCAGCATTTTGAACTAATTAAGACATACCTTATAGAATGAAATAATTTGGCTAGGCTCAGTCATGTTGATGAAAGCATACCCGACGTTGCATTTGTTCTGCAGCAAACATGAAAGTCAAACAGATACAGTAATTGGATCAAAAAAATAATAATTACAGTAAATAGGAGTTTAAAGTGAAAAACCATATCGACTCCTCCCTTTCTCCAACCTAATCCCTCAAGCCCACATTACTCACTTCAGGAAAGAAATGCACTTGCCTTAAAATCTATTGGCAGATAAATGAAGTCATAAGTTCCTCGAAGCCGTTCGTCAATTGCAGCCAAAAGCATTTTTGAAGTATACCTGTGTGTTTAACAGTAACAGCAACTTCAGACTTACTTGAGTACGTAAACAGAAATCAGTGCTCCTATCAAAATACGTATGATTCTCTTATCGATGCTTCAAAGAGGGCAATGAGGTAAAAACTACCAAATAAGCCTTTACCAAGGAAACATATATATAAGCAATCGTAATCAATCCATCCCACGAAACCACAAATGACCAGGCACAAATACAGTCATAAATTTGAACTTTCTCCAACTCTATACTAGTAGGGCACAATTTATTGTGCCGCTGCTGAGTCAAATGCAAATAGGAAGAATTCGTTATGAATAGAAGATAATATCCTACCACTAGACCAGCAGATCTAACCATTTCCGTCCTTATCCACACAATAGCTTCTAAGCCACGTATATATACAAAGAGAGGAATAACAAGGATTTTTTTTCCCCTTTAGGTATCAGGCCAAAAGGAATTAGTAGGAAGAAACGCCGAAGACTGATATTTGCAAAAGCCTATGCTTGCGAAAGATACATTGCTCAATATTGAATATATGCTAAACAGAACAAAAGTTGATGAGCATTCTTTTGGATGTGCAATTACGTACTTGTTAGGAATGTTCTTAATCATCAAAGTTGTCCTGATATCTTCCCCTCGCATTATCCGGTCAATGTCGAGTTCGTAATGCTTCTTGTTGTCCACCTGACTAGAAGCACCATCATTTCTTCGATTTCTAGTACGCTCATTGGAAGGATCAAATGAAGTTACAACAGGTATCATGTGGCCTCTCCCAGAGAACATAATTCCCTGCTGATGATGTGATTGGAGTCCCACATTTCTAGGGGCAATTGGCAAGTCCACACAGTTCCTGCCAGCTTGCTGAATGATGTTATGAGGAACAAAATCCACGGAATGCTGCGAGCCACCAGAAATCCGCATATTTCCGAGAGAAACATGATGAAAACTAGAAGCCTTGGGTGATTCTCCCATATATGGTTGTTGCCGGTCCCAAATAGAAGGATTAATGGCCGGAGCAGATCCAACGCTATGATTATTCATGGGCAAAACTGTGTTGAGCATTTGAGATGGTGCTCCAGGGAGTCCATGTAGTCTTGGCAAAGGACGAGCATTACTGATTCCACCAATAAAAGATGGAGAGTTTGGCCACAAGAGGCTTGGAGGTTGAGGAGAACACGAATTACTCCACGTGGGATGATGTCCAGCAAGAGGTTGGCTTCCATGAAGAGCAGCTCCAAAGACTGAGAAAGAGAGCTCATGCAATTAAATCCAAAAGAAGACCCAAAAAAATAGTGAGTTAGCATTACAAAAGATCCTCCTACATATTTAACAGGAGAATAAATGAAACTAGCTGACCCTTAAGTTAGAACTTAAAGAGGCGGTGAGTTACGTACATACTTTGCATTGCACTCCATCTAAAAGGAAAACAGCCAAAATACAGATCCTTTTGTCCTCTTAACCCATGAAGCGACTTCAAAAGGATCTTCCAAAATTCACAACTACTAAAAGAACAGTGGCAATCGAGACTCAAACGTTTGGGATTTTTAGATTTCCTGTTTGGCCAGAAACGACTTGAAAAGAGAGCCTACTTGAGAAATATTATTTAAATTACCAAATGTGCCTTTTGTTTTTTCCTGCTGACAGCCTGTTCAACATCTATTTGCAAGAAACAAATTCAATGCTTACTAGTTGCATGCAGCTCTGATAATGAGAACACACACAGCATTCTTGAGAAACATACATACCACCTTCATTAAGTCCCAGTGAGTGTCCTTCTGAGCCGACTCTGCCTAATTGCCTGTGATCCACTCTTTCAGGTGGTATCTGGTTGAAGTTGGCCCCTATGATATTAGAAGAATTACAAGGAATGCCATTCGCAAGGCCATCATGATGTTCTGGAAGAGAATGAGGATAAATGCCAGCTGCTGGTCGAATATCAAATGCCAGTTGTCCTTTGGTATAACCAGAATCAGGAATACCAGAATAATTTCCGACTGAACCAACCCTCATCAAAGAAGGCAAGCTGCTAGGAACACTAGAAGATATCCCCTGATGAAATGCAGCTTCTAGAAATGGGGATCCTACAGAGTGCATGCCCAAACTAGTTCCATTATCCACACCATTAGATGTGATTGTCCCCAGCGGTGGTCCTGCTAATAATGTTCTGTGAGAGAACTGCCAGTTTATTAATTTAAAATAGCAAATGAAATTCCAGCATCTACACACCAGATATTCTGACAGTGGAGTTACCTGTGGGGCTGTTCTGCTGCATAAAAAGATCAATCTCATCTTGCTCCAAGTCCTGCGGCAGCTGTTGCACACTGCAGCATAAACAGAGCGATGAAAAGTCAGTAACAGATCAACAAGTAAAGTTCCTCTCATTATACATCTCAAACCAAGGTTAGAACTATACTCAGCAAAGGTTAATCAAATCAAAGTGTACATAAGCCTTTGCATAATCAGATGTGGTGTATAAAATTGCAAACTTGCTTCAGAGACAGTACTTTGTCAATTTGATAACCAATATAAGTTTGGGTATCACCCACAGCAGAAAAACTTTTTGAGTACGGTTAATCCAAGCCCCAGGCTACAGAAGAAAAGGTACAAGGATACAAGATTACTGTTAAGGTTGTCAAGCTTAAAGATTCGTACCGTCTTGCACCACCAGGACGACTTGGCTCAACTTTAATCTGCTTTCCAGCAATATCACTCCTGTTCAATGCACGAAGAGCAGCCTCTGCAGCTCTAACATCATAAAATTCAACAAACTTATGATTACTTCGGTGCGGAGTCTCACGAATCTGCAATAGAATTACATGTATGCAAGTCAATTCACTTTGTCGCAATTTCATAAGAGAGACACGGTACAACCCATACAATTTCTGACCTCTTTGACTTCTCCGTAAACACCAAATATATGGCAGAGTTCATCGTTTGAAACAGAAGAGTCAAGGTTAAATACGACAAGAGTCCCTTGGTTAATATCTTTTTCTGATGGGTTGTCCTGATAAATGGGAAAAAAACAAAACATTAGGGTCGTGCTAGATAATTTAAGCACATGACGAAGAAATTTATATTACCATAAAGTGGGATCTCCAACTAAAAAACTAAGAACTGTACATTGACAAGGACAAAACAAGACAGATAACCTTTGGAATTGAGTAATGAATGTCTAGTTTTCTACGCCTTAGAGGTTTGTTCTGGAGTGCTTTCATGGCAGTTCGGGCTGCTCTGATGTCATAGTAAGATATCATCACAAAGCCACGATGTTTGCATGCTGTATAAAGAGCACGAATATTTCCATATTGCTGCATCATGAAGACAGTGGGTCATAAACCAGCCAACATAGGAAAAATATCTCAAAACTAATTCCATATTGCTGCGTGTTGAAGATGTGAATGGATCATGTCCAAGAACCTGCAAATAAAGTAAAGAAAACAAAAAAGAGCACAACCTCAAAAAGAGCCCGCAGTTCGGCATCTTCAACATTGCTGTTTATGTTCCTGACAAACAGTGTCCTTGAGGGGTGTTCCCCATAGGGGTGCTCCCCTGCAATTGAAGCATTATTTCCTGATGGAGAGACTCCGCTAGTAAATTCAAACTTCTTTTGTCCTGCAGATGAACCATCATCTTCAAGATCCATTCCCCCAACACTACTAAAGAAGTCCAAGTCCTCCGCATCATCCCCAGCCTTAGGCTGCGCGAGGAAGTCAAATCCATCCGTCACTCCAGAAAGCAGGTCATCATCATCAGGGAGCAGGTTTCCTATTGACTGCGCTTCAATTTCTTCCAAGGATTCAAGTACTTCCTCTTCTTCATAGTGGACAGTGTCAATTGAATGGCCATACACTGCACTATGTGATGTTAGTTTCACTGCACCAAGAAGATGCAAAACCAATGAGATAAACATAAGCACCACAGGCCAACTTGAAAGAACCAGCAAGCAGTATCATAGTGGACTGCAATGCAACACAAAATTAAACATCAAAGAAGTTAGAGACAGAATATAAATTAGAGTAGTTTCGTAGAAGGAACTCAAACATAATTGAGGAAATGAGAAGAGAGAGGACCTACTTTTCCTGCTAAATAACTCCGACAATGAGCTTGAGAATAGACTGTTCTCAGACCGAGCACCCATCACATTAATTCTGTCACTTTCCATAAGATGTGGAGCTGGCTTTCCAATCAAACTAGTTTTCGATCCTGGAGCGTAGTCTGCAGTTCCCGACAAAGCCAAAGACTGCGTAAAGTGTCTGTCTCCCGCACTAGCCTTTGCATCTAAGCTGGCATTAACATTCTCTTCTTGCATTGGGAAAGGCTCGAGAAGATTAGCGGACATTGTCGCTGGCAATTCCATTCGTGAGAGCTTGGACAGGGTTGAAGAAGTGAAAAACTTTCCACCTACCGTTCCTGATGTTAAGAGAAAAAGCTCCTCTCAGAAATGTCAAAATTAATTCGTCTAGAATTAATTCCTCTGAGAATATGTCTATGAAAACCAGCAGTGACGAGGAAAATAAATCGAATCTAAGCTATACCAATATGGAACTCTTTCCTATTCAAATAATCCATAACTCCATTCATCCCTTGTGTTATAATGGCCTTGGCAACGCAAAAGGAAGAATAGAAAAATTATTCCTATTAAAAATAAGAAGGTGTCAAACCATAAATGAAAGAATCCAACAATGGAATGCGCAATGTCCACCCGATGCACAATGAATGCAAATTGAGTTTCTTAAAAAGCTTCCTACTACCAATGATAACTTCATGCCGTTTGCAAAAAAATGTCTCCCAGCATGTGATTACAATGGGATCGATCAACTTATACAAATTGAAGAAAGTCGCTGCTACCTTAAATTCCAAAAAACTTTATCCACCTACCAACATAAAACGTAGGTCGCTTTTTCAGTAATTTGGGATTTGAATGATAAAAGCAATATCGAAGAAGTGTCAAATAAGGAAACAATAATCAGACTTTCATACAACATCATCAGTGCAAATCACTTATGTCTCACAATAAATTTCAAAAGATGACGTGTCACAGGATCCTCAAATCTAATCTGGCATACCAAAAACAAATACTGCCCCGTGTACCACTTTAGGTCCCTTATCTAGCTCCAACTAGCAAACCAAAGCAACCTAACGGCTTTCATACAATGTTTACATTCCTATCCACAGGTTGGAGTGGTCCAAACTCAAGGATCCTTATTCGCAGCTGTAAATGTCTGTATCACAACAGACACCACACCTTACAGATGTTCAGGCAATGGAATGCCTCGTCCTAAGCATCTAAGTATAAGTTCCATTGACAGTGTTTGCAAACGCTCGAAGGTTGGCTAAGAGTCAGGTGAAAAATACTATTGACTCCCCCCAATCAACTGACGCATTCATAGTTCGTAAAACACGAATAGAACACAAAAAAGTATACACTTTTTCCCTCGACTGAACTGTTTTTCCCAGCCTTTCTTCTTGAAACATGAACTCAGTTAGGCTTGATCCATGGCAGAATTTTGCCGATCAGCCAATTTTACATAGGTTGAGGAATGCATTTATGCAGTTCATGGTTACAGAGCATAAGACCACTAAGGTAGAAAGGCAACCCATCTTGAATTGGCAATAAATTCCTAACTTTGCTATCTGTCTAGACCACATTGGAGACAAAATGACCAGAAAGATATGAAATATTAGAGTTGACCCTGCAGTCAACTTGTCACAAGGAGAACCACTGGACTCCAACTACCATGCAGGTTCTACGAGGATTAGACGTGTGATATCACCGTTTGGCCTTCAGTGTGTTCATTGGCCAAACGCTATCTTGTGTAGATTCCCAGTTCACGACACAGCTCATATCGATACATACAAATTTGGACATATACTTCATACACATTTCTTGATACTAAGATACTACAAGATATATACCGGAGTGGAGTAGACTGGAATGACACCCAAAGCCGTATCTGCCACTGGGTCCAATTATGACTTTAGAGGCTGTAGATAGGCTAAGACGATCACTCAACTGCCTTCTGATCCGTGAAGAATCAGTGGAACAGTCAGAGGGCAAATAGTCTACTCAATCATATACCGTCACTTGCACATTTGGATTCACATTTTCTTCTTTTGATTTCACACAGAGGCAAGGGACGAGAAATTCATCCTAATTGACGTAGAAACTTGGGAAATTCTATCATATACATAATGCGTCATGCTTAGGATAGGGATCAAGCATTAGCATTCAAGAGCAATTGACCTAACACATGAAACTCTGCAAGAACAATCAGAGTCCATCAAGGTGTTATTTAAAATCTAAATACAGCTGGGCCATTAATTACATTTCATCATAAACTTTTGGTAAAGTTAACAAGAAGTCTGACTAAAAAGTAGAGCAACAGAGATTCCTTACAAACGGTTTGCCATCAATTTCGAATTTCTTTTTCCCCTACTATTCTGAGACTTGCCCTTAGGGAACTTTTAATTTTATTTGTAATTTTGTAGGCATCGATAGTAATAGAACTTGTTATACAACCAGAGAGGACAAACTACTCTTGAGCAAAGTTCAACCAGCATCTGGAGGAGAATGCACCAGATTGCCATCTTAACACTTATATCCACAGAGTCGCAGTGTAGTCGGCATGAATATAATGCAGGACAATCCTTCAAAGCAATATCGGGGCAATTTAGTGCTTCCTTGGGGCTAAAAGAAGGGGGGATTACCAACCACATGAACACATAAAGTAATAAATCTGTTCTCCGTGAAAGACATGCCACTATGAAGCAGTGAGAAGATATAGGAACTTCATCATCACATGTTCATATTGGCAGCAGCCGTGTTGTTTCGCCATGAAAAGTGTAGGAAGCAAATACAAAGGGAAAATGCTGTAAGTACTGCTAAAAATACAGCACTTTCGGCCTAACCAACAAGAAAAGGTGCAGCGCCACACGTTGATGCTATTCATAAAAGTAACAATGACTTGCTAAAATTTGTCACTGACCATTTTGGTCAGACATAGCCTCTGACTTCCAAAACCCAACCTGCCTCTGTAAAGTATGAGATGAAGTCAGGTAACTAGAATAGATAACAAAACAAAAGGATGGACTTTCGATATACAACTCTAGCCGAATCCTCCCATATGACCACACCGGTGCAGTTAAACCAAATAGGAGAACGAGCAAAGGCATAATTTGCCAATACCTCACTGGGGAAATGGACATCTTCAGAAATGTGGTATGCTGAGGATAAACCCTTCAGGTCCATCATCGGAGACGGCATGATCGAACCCTAAACCTGAAAACTCCCAGACTTCTCTTCTTCAACGAAGCAGCACGAAAGGACTCCTAATTGCACAGAAACCTGGAAAGAAAACCCAGACTTACCCTTCTGCTAAAAAATTACAAGCATGCACACATACTCGAGACCACCGAACAGAATACGCAGGTCGATGAGAGCAGTGAAACCCAATAGAAAAGCTAAGGTCGGAAAACAAATCTCCAGCTCGAATCAGCAAAAGATCTTGCACATAACTATGCAATTATGACGAGGAGGACATGGAGAATCATTCGAGGGCAGACAGAATAAAGACATGGAAGAATTCTCGACATAATTCGCCAAGCTAATTCCACTGACAGTTATGCTGGAATTAACCGCAGAGCCCCGCATCAAAATCGACTTTTGCAGAGCAAGACCGCAGAGCAAACACCCAAAGCAACTAGCAGAAACGGCAACACCCACGAAAAACAAAAAGGCAAAAGAAAAAAAAAAAAAAAAAAGAACATTTCGAAACTGGCATGATCAGCTCAAATTCGAAAGCCGCACACCAAAATCAGCACTCAATTCCACCGAATTCAGCTACCGAACCCGAACGAGCATGAAAAAAACCGAACTTTCGAGCTCGACGCAGGACCAGTCACGCGAAGGGAGCACAGGACGGGCCAACGGAGGCGAAATGCGACGCTCGACAAGCAACCGCGACTCAAAAAACTCTTACCTTTCTCCCGCAGCAGCCAAGGCAATTACCGAGGGAGAGAAGGGCAGAGAGAGAGAGAGAGAGAGAGAGAGAGAAATTTAAACAGCGAAGCGGGTGGAGAGAGAGAGAGAGAGAGAGGGCGGGGGCGGAATGGAATGGATTACGGCATAAGGCAAGGGGGCCGAGAGACCGAAACAGCAAGGGATCGCCTCCGCACCTACCTGTGCCTTGCAAGATCCTCCTCCTCCCTCCCTCCCTCCAAAAGAAAAGCCTCAATAAACTTCGATTCCTCTTCTTCCCCGCATTGCACGTCACCTCCCTCCCCGGGATTTCAAAATCCTCGAACCGGCGCCGCCGCCGTCGCCGTCGCCGTCGTCTCCTCCTCCTCCTTCCTCCTCCTTCCTCCCCTCTCCTCTCTCTCGCCGCCCTCGCCGCGGCGGTCGGAGCGCCGCGGGGCCCTCCTCCGGCGAAGTCCCGGCTTCTCGCCAACAGAGAGAAGGACAGAGACACGGGGAGAGAGAGAGAGAATCGTCGCCGTTCGCTTGCTTTTTTTTTTTTTTTTTCTGGTTGCGGGCGTGCGTGTGCGGGGAGAGAGAGAAGACGGAGAAACGATTTGACGGTTGTTGAGGAGCGCGACAGGAGATAGAGAGAGAGAGAGGGAGAGGAACACGGAGCGAGGAGGTCGCCGTTAACCGCGCGCGCTAACGGCGTCAATGCGCGTCGTCGTCGTCAGTTGTTGTAGCTTGCTGCTGCTGCTGCCGCCGCTCGATGATTAGCGGGCCTTAATCCATCTGTCCAAAAAAGCCAAGCCGATTAATTAATAAATGGCTTCCTTCGTTTTTCCATTTTTTCTTCGCATTTTCGCTTTTTTCGGGGGGGTGGAGATTACTAAATCGCCCTTCCCGAAGATGATTGGAACTTGAGCCTGTTGCGTGACTCCTCTCGTCAGTTTGACTATGTTCTTCCTTTACGGGAAGAAAGATCATTTTTCTGATTTCCCGTTTGAATAAAATCAGTTAATTGAAGATATATTTTTCTTTAAGTTCGGGGAAATCGCGTTTTTTTTTTTTAAGTGATTTTACGCGAGAGGATTTCTCTCTCTTGTTTTTGCTTTTTTGGACAACAAATGGGTCAAAGGTTTGGGATTGCCACGTGGAGCGCTCTGGTTGGTCGGTCCCACGGGGGCAGTCTTGGTGTGCTGTGGCGGAGAAGGAAAAGGAAGAGAGGAGAGAGAAAAAGGGCGAAGAAAACGGGCAGGTGGATTCGTTGCGGTTTGTTGTCGCCTTGCGAGAGCGCGTTCCGCACGCGCGTGCGGCGACGGAAATGGTTTCGCACTCGCGCGGGGCGACGCGAGTTGAATGATGGGGCGCGCTGCTCGAGTCCCACCGAGTTCTCGCGGGATGTGGGGTCCAAAGGGGGAGGCCTCTCCCAAGACGCTCCAGCGGCCACGTGCCGATATGATTGGCAGAATTTTACGTCGACCGAATAAATCATAACCATTGATTTTGAAAGTCTCAAATTTCGAGCTCTCATTTTCTTTTTTTTTTTTTTTTTATTTATCATACTCTAACTTTGAATTCACTCTCAAATTTTTATGCTATCTCTTGCAAGGCATAGAAGTCGAGACCCACGTATGAAACTATACGTCTCCACCCCTAGTCCCCTAAGAATATGGAGAATCGAACTCTCCACCTCCCCCTTCTGAAGCGAAAGGGTGGCCCCCCAGGTGATTAGTCCTCGCCCATTTAACGGTTATGATTCGTGGCGGAATCTATCTAGACTCGGCTAAATGATGGATTCTGACTTAATTATATTCACGATCGTGTAGATCTCGTGGGATTTGATTCTAGTAAATTACACTCGATCTATGGACTTAGGTTCGAGCAAAACCTTCCCCGCAAATAGCAAGCGGTGTCATGCCCGATCGCATTTCTACAAGGATCGACTACTCCGATCCACGTATCGCGATATTAGGACGTGGTCAAGCCGTGATCGATAGCTGCTTTTAACTCTTGCACAGTGGAGTTGGGTCTCGAAACCTAATTAGATCCATATAGCAGTTTTCAAAGTGAATCGGTTGCAACTAACCCTTACACCTTTGGATCTCTTTTAACTATCGGGATATCATGAGAAAAAGGCACAATCGGTTTCTCTATCTTCAGTAGACCTAAACCGAATAACATGCCATCCAACATGTTCTCATTCATGAGCGAAACGATCCAAGGTGCACACTGTCAAACGACCTCACCTAAGAATCCACGCTAGCCCAAAAGATCAACCCCCAAAACTCACCAACACTCAACCAAACACCGTGTTAGGCAGATTGAATATGAGAGAGAGAGTTCTAACCTAACTCGAACTCGAGCCGACGCCAGTACCGTACGCCCGAAGCTGTGAAATCGAAGCAGATGGCTGGAGAATCCCAGGTCCCGGTCATTGTCAAAAGGCGCAACCGTAATTGATATAGAGAGGAATTGGAAAAGGGGTTGGTGTATGAATTGAGCTTTAATGGTGGTGGGTCTTCTGTAAGAACCCGTGTTCTGAACAGGCTTTCCTAGCTTGCCATTTCAACACCGGTCTTTCATGCCAAAAATGCTTTTACATACCAGAACAGCACATCCTTATCCTTCCATTTGGTACTTCGTATGCTTTCGTTTGGTGACAAGCAATCCCCAATCATAGCCGGCCAATCTTTGAAATAGATGTCAATTAATGCCTTCCGAGACCTCGACACTTACTGGGTATAATCATCCAGTTTTCGAAGTAGTGTACCACGAGAAAAAATTAAAAAGATTATGCGTTTCGTACCTTTTTTTTATCTAGTTACTTAACAAGTGCACGTAACCATACTTGAAAACTCGCAAAAAGGAAAATATCTCAATTTTGACCCGCCAAAAGAAGGAGAGCGAAAGAGACGTTCCACTATCGACGACGACTTTGTCCCCAACATACCATTTGTCCACACTACATGCAATAACTCGAATCTAAAAGCACGTGAAAACATTATCCTCTCTATAGGAGGGAAAACAGAAAGAACTTAAAGAAAAATGACAATGAGAACACGAAAAAGATTTCATTTTGTTATGGAAAAATGACACAAATAGTTTCTGAACTTTGACTCAACATACAATTTGATCGTCGAATTTTTAATTTGTTTAATATAATCCCTGAAATATAACCCAATATGTGTTGTGATCCATAAACTTTTAATTTGTTCAGTATAGTCCCTTAACAAGGTATATGTTCAATTTAGTTACTGTTCAGGGATTATATTGAATATATTAAATATTTAGAAATAAAATTATATATTAAATTAAAATTTAAGAATTATTTGCGTGATTATCATTTTTGTTATCAAAAGAAGATGACAATGACAAGTGGTGAAGTGCTCAAGTGGCGACTCAGGTGAAAAAACAGGGACGTTTATGGATAATGCCAAAGAAAGGCCGAAAGCAAAAAGCAACCTCCCTCTTTTTCTTTAACGTACTTTTTTTTTTAGTCGATTCTTTAAGGTTAAATAACACAAATAGCTTTTGAATTTTGACTCAATAAATAATTTGATATCTAAATTTTTAATTTATTTAATGAGTCCCTAAACTTTAATTCAATATTCAATGTGGCCCATGAACTTTCAATTTATTCAATGTGATCTCTAAATTTTTTATATATGTCCAACATAGTTCCTGGGCTTTATAAAAATGTCTAATATAGTCATTCTATTAATTCAAGTTCATTGACTATATTGTACATTTTTATATAGTTCAAGAATTAAATTGAACACGTACCAAAAGTTTAAAGATCACATTGAACAAATTGAAAGTTCAAAGATTACATTGACCATTAGGCTAAAGTTCAAGGACTACATTGAACAAATTAAAAGTTTGAGGATCAAATTGCATATTGAGTTAAAATTCATGAACTGTTTGTGTCATTATCCCATTCTTTAATGTACTTTGAAACAGAGATTTGGCATTTAGTTTTTGGAGTGGCCGAGTGTTGAAATGACACTTGGGCCATCCAAATATGACTTCTTGAGATACATGATTGGATCATGATTGATTTGTCTTCCATTTTGTTATGCGATTTCACATTATCCTCTCCCACATGGGTCACCGACAAAATGAAAGATTTCATAAAAATTGGTTAGATCGAATTCACATACGATGATCAACAGTGCCTAAAATGTACCAAATCTACCTGAATCGAATGCACCGAAGAAGTTCTCCAATGGTTGGATGTGGCCGAGTAGCCAATTCGAGCTCTGAGTTTCAAGATTGCGGGATCTGAACTCAAAGAACTTCAGAACAGTTTTACCAAATACCAAATTTTTGGTTTTTGGTTGATTTATTTTTGGGGTCAAAAAGCTACTCTTTAAACTTTTGCCGAACTCCTTCATAGTAAGGGCCCGGCCTGACCAATGTAATATTTCAAAGCTTCGCTAAAAATTGAACCGAGCATTTACTTAGCTATATAACCAAAAGAAACCTGTGCATAAGTAATTGATTAGATGAATGAGCATTGATTTTTTTTTTGTGGCCAATAGCGTCAAGGTTTTAATGGGAATATCTTCCTTTTGCAATTTTTCATACTTGAGAGTGTCAATTGTGGCAAGAGAATTTAGACAATTAAATACAGAGTAGATGGATGATCGCAAAATCATCGACAAGCTGTTTTCCTTATTTATGATTCGGGTAATGTAGCATTGCATCTTGAAGTTTCAAAATGTCGATCATATTTCGCACAGGAACATTTTCTCGTCAATCTTTTTCAATTAGACAATCTCTTGAATCACCGAGCTGTGGACGGGTAGATCATGCGACAATGTGTGCAAAATTGCACAACTAATCGTCCCACTCTATTATTTCCATCCGCACCGCGTCTATTCGATCATTTTTTTTTCCATTTTTGGTCTACGGATATGTGGAGTCATTCGTAAAGTCGAGGAACACGTTAGTTGGTCATGTTGTGCACCTAATCCATGCTTTTGAATCTCGTATAATTTTTGACCAAAAATAAAATCTCGTATAATTTTTAAATCAACCCAAGATGATTTTTCTAATTCTCTTCCTCAGCACAATCTTTATTTGTGAGACAATGACAGATGACAGCAGTAGCCCTTCACGTACGTTGGGAAACATGGGGGGACTTGTCCAGAGTACAAAGGATCGAGCTATGTCAGCAGAGAGAATTATTATGGCACTAATTAAACAATAATCAATTTAAAAAATTACCCCAAAGGCCAAAAAGGTAATAAAAAATAAAAAAAGCAAAGAGCAGATGGAATGATTGGAGAGGAAACACGTGGAAGTAATCATGGCTGATGGCTCCTACATTAAATTCATCAGCCACCCTATAAGATTCTATTTATAACCCTATATATTTAAGTCTCATATACTCTTTATTTAAAAAATATAATAATTAAAAAAGGAAGAAAGGATTGTGATTAAGAAATAATTGCTTCCAAAATGAAAATGGTTGATTTGATCGAGTGCACTGCACTGCATTGTCATTAGCCACCCTATAAGATTCTATTTATAACCCCTATATATTTAACTCTTTTCAACTCTTTACTTAAAAAAATAATTAAAAAGAGGAAGAAATAATTGTAATTAATAAATAGTTGCTTCCAAAATGAAAATGGTCGATTTTTGATCGAGTGCACTGCACTTCATTGTCGGGGGTAACGTAAGTCCATCTAGCTCCTTCAATCTGGCCAAACGATTCTTCGAATATATGGCTTGAGTAAATCTTGTGCGTTAGGGACCACGGAGACAGCGACTTGCTCTTAATTTTTCCAGAAACATGGAAAAAAAAAAAAAAAAAGGTTAGTTTTGATCCATTAGTGTATTGGACAAATTATTTCGAAAACTTCAATTACATGGGCATTTTGATATTCTAGAGAGTTCATTCATCGTGCCTATAGATTTACTAAATAACTGAGTTTTACTTGCAACAAATGGGTTATTTTTACTAAGGCTCCGATTGTTTTGCAGAAAATGTAACGTCCATAAAAATATTTTTCAGGAAGTCATTTTTCAAGTAAAAAGACAATTCCGATATTTGGCTGAAACCTAAAAATGAACTGAAAAATATTTTTCGTCACTTTAGTATAGAAAATTTGATTTGATTTTTAAAATGGACATACACCATTTTTGGTACTAATGACTTACGTATGGGCACCCAAGGAATGGGGTAAGGGGACTAGAGTCTCGGGTCCAGCCTCAATGGGCCCTGACTCGAGCGCTGAGGATCGAGACACAGACACCTGGGTCTCGGGCCCAGCTTTGATGACCTAAGGCATCATCGCGGGGGCACTAGGGTTGGCCTTAATGAACTCGAGTGTGTGCACCAAGATCCTCAATAGACCCTAACTCGGGCATTAGGGATCTGAGCCCAAGCGCCAAGGACCCAAGCATGGCCTTTGTAGGCTCCGGCACAACCTTTGTGGACCCATGATCGGGTGTTGGGGATCTGAGTTCGGGTACCACGATCTTGCGCTCAACCTTTGTGGACTCTAGCTCGAGTGCCGTGGGCCCGGGCTCATCCTCGATGGACTCGAGCGCAAGTGCCAAGGACTTAGGCACCGACCCAGCCTTGATGGACGACCTGATCCTGGGTGCTTGGGAAGCGGTATTGGAGTTTCCGTGCTCAAGCATAGATTTTCGAGTCAAGCGCTGATACCTAGTAATAATTTGGAAAATGATTTCTAATTTTTTAAAGATGATATCATTTTCCTTTATTTACGCATAGGTTTTTCGTTGAGTGGGAAAATATTTTCCGTTGGCTCATTTTCCTAATCAAACCAAACGCCGGAAAATAAAGAAAATATTTTTTCGAAAAATGTTATCCGCAAAACAAAAGAGCCTAAAAGTTAGGTCGTTTTTACCAAATTCTCGATCATTTTCGCAGATTCGATCCTAAAACGGCAGAGGATAGGGTTACTGAAAATGACACGGATCGAGGGCTCAAATCTACAACCATGCTCCTTTTGGTTATGGAATTTGCACTTCGGGAAAAGCAGCTGATCTGTGTGTTTGGACATTTGCATATAATCAGTTATCTAAATTAGGTGCATGACGAGATGAAGCGCTCTCAAAGTAATAGCGACGGGGAACGGACTAGTGACCGCTTCATTTAAGCCGAGCAAGAAAATTTATGGAGACCCGTTTCACCGGAAAAGCGACATATCTCTTAAATGTAGGTTGAATTGAATCGATAAAAGTTGTGAAGGGTTGTTTGTTGATTTAAAGCGGAAAAGTACGGTGATTGGAAATTAAAATGCGGGAAAGATAAATTTACTAGAATTTAAAAATAAAAGATAAATTTGTAAAGAATGTTAACAATTTTGAGAATGTTAGCATAACTAACTGGTAGTTATGTGCTTGCATCGATTCACTGTCCTCCATACGTTGGCATGCCGCTGCTCATTGATAGCACCGTCCCGACACTTTGCCACAGTTTTAAGATATCTCGATGTCGATAACTCCGTCGATCAACTTCTCTCGGGTGATGGAGATGACACCTTTCGACGACTCACGCCATGCTGTCGACAAGTTCATGTAGTTGACCCGTGACCGACGACATTTGTTATGACCAAACTTTATTCTTATCGGCCAAAGTTTGCTACCCGTTGATTTCTGGAGTCGGTCATTTTCCGGTGTCGACGAGACTCGAGTTTACGCTCGTAGAAACGCGAGGTCGCGGGGTCAACATCCGCAGGCGCCCGTATCTTGTGATGAAATCTCGAATAAACTCGGAACAAAAAGGAAACATAACCTAACACGGACGCTTTGCCCCAACTCAGGAAGGTAAACATGTCTGGTGCATGAGAGCCAAACTCAATTACCTAACCAGGACACCCAAAACAAAGTGCAATGTCAAGGGCAACGGCGTGGATGCTTAAATCATGTTCTATGATCTTTCTGCGATTGTAAATTGGTCGGTACGTAACGTAGTCGATTGCCTAAAACGGGACGTCTAAGATAAGATTATAGGTACGGCAGAAGATATTAAAGATAGCCATCATTAAATTCGAAAGTATCTCATACCATATGCTAAAAATAGCATTGCTGGTATGGCCGTATAACAGTGTAACGGTGAAATACCAGCCACAAAATCAGACAATGGCTCACCTTTGACTTTTATCTTTTCTTTTCCATCCATAACATCTGTGGTTAAGGTAGGACCGTTACATTGTTACACGGTCATTATATGCTTCTAAAACCACTCCTCCTAATGAATCCATAGCATTAGTGATCGGTGAAACCAAATCGCTGATGTTAAATCTACTAGTAATTTTTAAAAAAATCAAAACAAGTTCGCTATTCTGCTACCATGATTCAATTTTCTCGTTATTTTGTGGAATAATTACGAGAGGAAAATACAAAATTTTCAACAATAATTTTCTTTTAAATATTATCGTTGTTTTTCCTCTTGGCACGTGACACAAAATGAAGTCATGATTTAATTTCCCGCCCTTTTTGACTAAGTGCCAAGCCAACATGGCCCAGCAAACCCTAATCCAAACTTAGCCAATTAATTTCGCAATCGTGTAAAGTCGAAACGTGTTTGTTGCCTCTTTCTTTGGCCCCCTTTTTTAAGATTTTTGTGCTCTTACGGAATCTCATGCTTGGGTAAATGCGAATATTCTCGTACGATTCCCAGCTTCGATGCTGAGCCCCATTCCCCGATTCTTCCTAATGCATGTCCCTCGATGGCGACACCACTTATGATGTGGCTTGCGCATTTCAAATTTCACAACAACCACACAAACAAGATGAAGTGGGCAATGAAGGGTTAATATCGGTACGTTCACGATACATTTATCGCAAGCTAATTTTCATCACGACGCATATACCCCATATTAAAATTCGTCTTACGAAAATCCCGTACCGGTACCCTAGACTCGAAAATGCATACATAAGCTTTCCACGCTGGGACCTATCATTTTCCACGGGAGATTCGTCTTGTAGTTGTCTACTACGTGTGTCGACGCATATAGGTTTGGGATTTCTTGCAAGACAAAAATTATTTTGCATATATGTCGTTGGGGTATAGGCTTAGGATTTTTAACGGTATCGATCCAAAGAAAAAGGAGGTTGCTTCAAGGTATGGTATAGCATTTTAAAGCCTCTTTTTTTCCGAAAAAGTTTCAATTGGGGACGCTCGTGAAAATTTCCTTGAAACCATGTCATGGGCTTTCACCAAATGGCCCGTGATAATATACCAAACTACTGGATTATCTTGGCCCTAATGGGCCAGTAACCTTGGAATTGGCTTAACTGACTCTGATTAAAAAGGCCCATGAAAAATAATATAGTCATCGTGGGCCGGGCTGAACTATCCCGGGATCCGACCGAAATTAAGTTTAAAAAAAGGGATAAATAACACAAATGATCTCTAAATTTTGACCCAATATGCAACGTGATATTTGAACTTTAAATTTATTCAATATGGCCCTTAAACCTTAAGCCAATGTGCAATGTCGTCTATGAATTTTATTTTGTTTAATGTGGCCCATAGACTTTTGGTACATATTCAATTTAGTTCCTGGATTGTATGAAAATGTTCAATGTTGTCATTCCATTAATTCAAGTTCATGAATAACATTAAATATTTTCATACAGTTTAGGCATTAAATTAAACATGTACAAAAAGTCTATAGACTACATTTGATAAATTAAAAGTTCATGGACAACATTGTACACTGGGCTAAAATTCAAATATCACATTGAACAAATTTGAAGTTCATGGATAATGTTGCACATTAAACCAAAGTTTAAGAACCATTTATATCATTATCTCTAGAAAAATATTATGAAAAGCAGTGTTTACCGTTTCCATAGAAAATGAGGATCCGTTGTTTCCGTCAATGCCCCCGTCGCCGAATCATGACAAGTGTGTTATATTTGATCCGATCCAATCCAAGGAAAGCCCTTCGACAAACCCCCATCTCTTTCTTCTAGGTCAACACTACCGTCATGGACAACCTACATTGTACCGTAATCCAGAGTCTCTGTCGATGCCCGCGTCACCAAACCGTGACATGCATGTTTTGTTAAATGTTCGATCCGATTCGAAAAAAAAAAAACCCTTCAACGAACCCCAATCTCTTCATTCTAAATCACCCACCACTGTCGACGGTGGCCTACATCGCGCTGCCGCTGCCGCCTTCTTAAGAGCTTGAGATGCGTCGATTAGTAGCTGCGTTGAGCTTCATATATATCTTTCATAGTTAACGAGCATATATTTTAGTATGACCATCGAACATAGGGAAAGTACAAATAAAAAACGTAGACCACGTTATACTCATGATGAAGTAGTTTTAACATTTTTAACTTATTTCTCTCCATCTCTCTCTTTTGTTTTTGGCGAGTCTTCCGATCAAATTTTAAATTAAGTACTTATCTGCACTCACGTCTTTATAAATCTAACGTAATCTCTTCAAAGTCCGTGATGGGGATGGCATGCGATATTTTTGAGATCTGATTGTCCATCCTATCTTTAGCATTATCATATTCTTAATGGCACCCTATGGCGGCAGTATTAGGCGATGAAGCACCGATCAAATTTAAATTGAATACTTATAAGCACTCGCGTCTTTATAAACGTCTCTATATTAATCTCAACGAGTCCGAATACAAAAGACAATATTCAGAACATAGTAAGGTCCAAAGGGTTCCGATGGGATTGGACAACCAATTGCGAGGCAAGGACCTACTCCTTTGGACTTTGGTGATCCAGTTCACGACCTTGTTGTGTAGCGAGCCAATTTCATATTCGTGAAGCCCATAAGCAATTCTTTAGCCTTGGTGATAAGTGTGTTTGCTTCCCAAGTGAAGTGATCAGCTCCTTGAAGTGTGTCCTTAGCGAGACTAAATGATCCGACTCAACTAGAAGACTTCCTTCAGTTCGTGTGGCCAGAAATTTTAGGGTTTCGACCATGGCCATTGCTTCCATCTGCGCATTTGATCTCGAATAGACAAGATGGATCACATGTCGATACTTTCACTAACATTCCAAATGTTGTCGCACACATTTTCATGTTAAATCCCAAATGTTGGTCGGGGGTTCCGATAACTAAGTCATGAAAAGGTAACTGAATTGGAGCAGTAGAAATCAAATATCTTTGGTCTTACAAATTACAACATACGGTTGTTGGTCAGGGGGCAGATCTATGATCGCTCGAGGGACCCATCCCAAATGTAACTGGCAATTTCTTTTATTTTGTTTCGTAATTCTATGTAAAATGTGATAACACCCAAAAGTTTAAAAACTTTGCGATCAATGTATTTATTCTCTTCGTGTCAGATGGTCATTAACGAGCCGTTTGACAAATTATCAAATAGTGAAAATTTATGTTCTTTTGTTTTCAGAATCAATTTGAGAACATAAAAATCTGTTTGTTAAATTTTTAATGCCCGGCCACAAATTTGCAAAAAATTGTTCCCAAAATCAATTTTGGAACAGAATTAAGAAGCAACAAAAAGTAGTTTATTGATTCTGGAATAATTTTTCCATTTTCGATTCTTCTTGATTTTCTTCTTTTTTCTTGGTTTGTTCTTTTTCTCTTCCCCCCCACCGTCAACCCACCACGGCGGGGTCGACAAGGGCGTCGCCGCCCTCGCTGCCTAGGCGAGGGTGGCTTGGGGCTATGACGGCGAGCCCTCACCCACCATGGTGAGGCTCAACCTCGCCCCAGATCCGGGCGAGCCGACCTCATTGTCGGACTCCATGAGGCCGATGTACCAGGGCACAATGCCCTCACCCATTACGGCCTATGGCCGATGGTTAGCGCCCGCCATGGCCAAGGAAGGAAAGGAAAAAAAAGAAAGAAATATTAAAAAATTCGAAATATTATTAATAATAAAAATTTGTCTAGTTTTTTTTTCATTCTAAATATCTCACTCACGATATACAAGATTTGTCTAGGCAAAACCACATCTTAAACTTTTCCCCCTACCCCCTGCGAAGATGGGAATTTGAACTCCTCATCTCTATCTTCTCAAGAGAGAAGGGTGACCACGGGGGTAAATCCCAGTACCAAACACATTTTTGTTCTTTTCTATCCTAAGAATAGAAATTTTGAGCAGTTACCAAAAGCTTACAATGCTTAAAAATTATTTTCGGACACGGAATAAAAAAAAATAATTTCCGAGTAGAATCAGTTTTCGGATACAGAATTATTGCTGGCGCATTTAATAAAGATGAGAATATGATTGGAGGATCCTTCCTATTTTGGTGCAAATGGTAACTCTCCTTTCATTGGCTCATTGTGGAGCATATCTTTAGGTAACCCCGACACATTTTTCTTTTTTTAATTTTTTTTGTTTCCTTCAAAACCCAAAGACTTGGCATTTTGTTCTTTTTCTATCCTAAGAATAGAAATTTTGAGCAGTTACCAAAAGCTTACAATGCTTAAAAATTATTTTCAGACACGGAATAAAAAAGAATAATTTATGAGTAGAATCAGTTTTCGGATACTGAATTATTGCTATGCATATTTAATAAGACGAGAATATGATTCCGGAGGATCCTTACAAACGCGCCTTATTTTGGTGCAAATGGTAACGTTCCTTTCATTGGCTCATTGTGGAGCATATCTTTATTAACTGCATACTTAGAGCTGATGTGACTTTTTTGTTCGTACTTCTATCGCTCTACCTTCGCTAACCAGTACCAAAATCTCCAACAAGAGTGCAGAGTAGTCAAAGAGAGAAAAGGTACGTATTTTTACAACTTGCAAGTGAAGTTGGTAGTTCGCTTATCTCAAATCCGATAGATAGAAGCCCGTGAATTTGTCGGTCAAGACCTTCGACAAGACCGTATGGGTCCTCCATAAGTCTTCGTTCAAGACGGTTTTTGTCACCATCGAAATCAACCGAAGAATTTGTCGGTAGCAAATCGGGCGGGAAGCCATCTAGAGATGCGAAAACCCTCCTCAGTGTCAACACGCGTGCAACTTATTTACCCATGTAAATTTTAAACCCGATGCCTGAGAATCAATCTAATAATGGTACCCAAAGTTCAAGGGAAAATAAAAGAATTGCCTGCCGGACTCACTGGAGATGTGATGGAGTCCACTCTAAAGCGAAGATTTGCTACAGTGGGATTATGAATGGGATTCCAGGTTTGGCTGATTAAGCGGGACAGATTAGTTGGGGGAGGGACAGACGAAAAAGCTCGGAAGAGAGAAAAAAAGCAAAGAGATTGTTCTGCTTTAGTTTCATCCTACCCAAGAGGTGTCCCTGTCTTGTCGGACTCCTTGGTTCCCTTCTCTTTTTCCCCCCCTTTCCTTTGCGCATCTCTCTCCATCTCGTTCCATTTTTTATTCCCTTTCACTGTTTGGTCAGTTTTGCCGGTTGGGTCCCTCCCAGCTTGGGCTCGTACACGTCCCTGTCGTGTGTGAAAATGATTGTTGGTGACCATGGTGATAGGCTTGCTTCTCGAGTAAAAGAAGTCTGAATTCGCCGGAATTGAAAAGCTCGAAGGAAGAAGAAAGAGCGGCTCTTGACAAGTTTATTGTATTGTCTCCGTTGATGTCTCGATGGATCTCAACCGTCGATACGTTTGACCTAAAGTGTCACAAGTACCTTTATTCATGTGAACTACTTATTTGAATGGAGAAGCATAAATGAATAGAGAATGTAGTCTTCAAATCCTTTTTTTTTTCCCGGCCCTTTTTTCCCTTTTGTTAATCACTATTGTAGGGTAGTGGCTATAGTTCAAACCGACCATTTTGTAACAGGTGTGAGATTCGGATGACGCCAAAATAAAGTCGCTAATAATGAATGCCCCTCGCTCACTCTTTTCACTTATCAAAAAAGAAAAGTTGGCATCGTGGAATTCGGGCTCTCCCCTCTTATCAACAGCCTACAAGGCTGTGGCAGAGCAAGTCCTAAAGGGAGTTCAATCACTTTGCCAAATCATGGTGGAAAAATTGGGCAGGCTCTTTGATTGATGCTTTTACTTTTAGATTTGCTCCAAAAGTGAAGGCGTTTCACTGAGCAACTCGTTAAAATGAACAGAGAATAAAAGTAATGCAAGTAGTCAAAAAAGAGTAAACACATGGGCCATAGTCCTCATCATAAAGTCCCTCCTCCTCTCATCTCCCTCTTTCTTTCTCTTTTCTTTCATTTTCTTTGCACTTTTCATGCCATTAAATTTGATCATTTTTTTTTCTAAACTATTCCTTTTTAGCCCCCATGGAGGCCATAGCTTTCTCCGTTTTAATAATCCAATGACAGCTTTGCTGAGGACCCCCAAATGCAGAAAAGGAAAACTCAATAAACAAACATTTCATCTAAGTGTGTGGCTGACATAATTCTGATGAGACCAATGTCATGTAACCAATTATGCAGGGTGGTCATTGCAGATCCCCAAAATCTTAGTGATTCTCAGTGAACTTGTCATTTCCATCAGTCAAGAATCGCAAAGAGCAAATTTCTGCTGTGAAAGCCAGGTTGTGGGTTTTGAATTCTGTGATGTACTTTTGGCTTTTCCTCTACCCTTTCGACCCCGGACTTGCATTTAGGTAGGCCCATCGAGGCTCCTTACCAAACTCGTGGAGGATAATTGACGGGACCTGCAAAAATGATCTCCAAGAATTAAAATTCAGGTGGGTGTTAACTGTTGATACCCTAAAGAATTATTGGCTCTTATAAATCGATGAGTATAACAATTTCAATCGACAAGAATGATTAGGGGTCATATAAGAAGTCGTCAATCGACAAAATGAGCTTGTCGGCAATAAAGAAAATCGACATCACACGGTGTGAGTGTGAGTTATAAACAAAATCCTTATTGGAACTTGAGAGAAGTTGATTGACAAAATCATCGATAACAAGCTATCCCAAATTTTGTCGAAGTGTTTAAAACGGTGAAATTAATGAACCTTGGCCTACCATCATATGAAGGATGGTGGATTGACGAGCACATAATTGCTGGTTGGCTAAGTTAATATTCTTAGAATGTGTTTGGTTCAGTTTTTCTAATGGACTCTGGACCTCTAAAGTCCCTTGGGATGGTAAATTTTGTTGGGCCACTTTGGGGAAATGCGGTATTGGCAATGCTGAAAGGCCAAGGCAAAATAGCATTTTTGGGATACTAATGTGGGGTTTAGTGACTTTTCTTTTCTTTCAATCTTGCCATTACCGATAATTTCATATTTCACTCTTGCTCTTTAATACATTGTTCATCTTCTTCCTCGTACACTCTCCTATGCTTGTTGGTTGTTGATGTCGCTGAGGTCAAGCACGGTCATCAATCGCCGATCTCAAGATTGTGTACCCAAGGTTAGGCTGAAGCCGAGATTGAGGTTGAGGTCAAGGATTAAGGGGCCTAGATTTGGCCTTGCGGTGGCGGTCACACTTTCTTGGCGGCCCTCGCTTAAGTTGTGCCAATCATCGAAAGGCCAAATCTGGATCACTGGGGTCGCACAAGGTCGTGGACTAGTACCTCGGGAAGTTTTGCCTAAGCTTCGTTAGAGTTGTTATCTTCTCGTTGGTCTGCATTTCCACTTTCATTCCTTTTCCTTTTTTAAAAAAACCAAAGTCCCTTACAAGTTTCTGGGAAATAGTTTACACAATGCGATTTCCCTTTGATTTAAAGTTCTTTGCATTAATGCAAAGGCATTTTGCAAAAGCCGAACCAAACACATTCATAGAACCTCCTGTAGATAACCATTACTAAATAATAAGAGATCGCATATATTTCTTGTAATTTAGCGCAACTATACATACACGATTAGGAAGTGATCGACTGATTCAAAATCAACAACTGCTTTTACCTAAATCATCAATAGCGGGCCATATTTATCCACGCCGCTCCGCCCGATCAATCACAAAACTCATTGTTCATCGCAATCTATCATTATTTACACAGACATTATTTGCATTTTGCGATTTCTCTTTGATCTAAAGTTCTTTGCATTTATGCATAGGCATTTTGCAAAAGCTAAATCAAACACACTCGCCATTACTAAATAATCAGAGGTCAAGTTTATTTCTTGAAATTTAGCGCAACCGCACATACACGATTAGGAAGTTACCGACGGATTCATAATCAATGGCCTGTTTCTACATAACCGTCAATAGCGGGCCATATTTATCCACGTCGGCCCGCCCGATCAATCACAGACCTTATTGTTCTTCGCAATCCATCATTACCTTTAATTTCCGATAAATTTACCTTTCTCGCATTTTAATTTCCAACCGTTTCACTTTCCCGTTCGGGATCGACAGAACCGCCCCGTGAAAGCGTACGTGGTGGTCATTGAAATTAAAAAAAAAAATAAAAATAATGGAGCAAGGTTCTATTATTTTCCCCCGAATTTAAAAAATAATTCCAGGTGGGCCAGTGGGGGAGCCCCAACGTTGGTCCGTGGGCCCCGCCCTGCTCCGGAGCAGGCATTCCTTACAGGGCAGTCGCTGTTTTCAGGGCCCCACCTGGAAAAAAAAAATTAACAAAAATAAATAAAATCCCGAATGATTTTTTTTTAATTTTTAATTTTTTTTTAGGAAAAGCCCGAAATGTACAGAGCGCGTGCTTTTTGGCAGTCGGACGCTCCCCATTCTTTCCATCTCGTTCGCCGATTAATTAACTTAATCGCGGGATTAATCATTAAGGTCCAGCCGAGGAAGTGGCGTCGTTTTCACGTGTCCCGGGTGGGGAGCAAAAGCATTCCCTCTCCCCGGGCCCCACCCCCCACCGCGCTGCAACGTGAAGGGCCTCGCGCGTGCGCGACAGAAGCGTCTCTCCACCACCCTCCGCCCCCACCATCCATCCCATCCCCCCCCCATCCATCCCCCACGCGCTCCCGTCCTCCGCCGTCCCTCACTCACGCGCGTCTTGACGCAAACGAATTTCCCTAATTGATATACATCGTGCAGGTCCATTTAATTACGCGTGTCTAAGAGTGCCGTAAATGGCCTTGATAAGATCGATGCATAGATAGATGTCGTCCCGTTCATGACGATGTGTGTAAATTAGTGATTTAGGGGGGTGTGTTCATCCGTCCGCATGCATTTGATTGCTGGATTGTAACGTATCGATCGGAATAATGACGATGGGGAGATTCTTCCGGCCGCGATTGATGGAAAACATGACCGTCGGTTTTCAATGCACCTATCGTGCTTGTGCATTGCACTATCGGCACTTCCAGAAAATAAAACCTTCGTTATGCAGTATGTTTTAACAGGTGTCTCGGGAGAATCCATCAACAAGTTACTCGAGTTCGAAATAACTTGAGCACTTAAGTTAGATGAGCTCAAACTTTGAGATACTCGGTTTCAACTGCGTACTTCCAATTTTGTGTATTTTGATCTTTTATATTTACACACACCGGCAATCAATAGCATTTTACAAATTTATTTTGCTTGGAAAATTCTAAGCTATATTCAATTCAAGCTTAAATCAAATTTTACTTATGAGTCGAGTTCAACTTAGATTGAATGGATAGTCGATCTCAATTTAGTTGAGTTCATACTTGAAAAGTTAAGTTTGTGTTGAGCATACGCTTTTGTATACCTAATCGAGTCAAGCTCAAGCATTCAATTGTGTCGAGTAAGGGTGTGCAAAATGGGCCTGAATCGGGAATGGCTTGTACCGATCAATTGGGAATCGCCTGTACCGATCAATTGGATCCATTTATGGAGAATGTCGGTATGATTTTTGATTCCAAAAAGTGAAATCGGTGTTCGGGTGGTCTGATTCCTTAGAATTGGACTGACTACATAAATTTTTATTCGTAATTATGTATAGTCGGCATGGGGAATACAATTCTAATTTTAGAACACATATGTAGTCGACATGGAAAACATAACTCGTCATTATATTAGTTGAAATTGCACGCTTGCTTTTGTGATTATGTGTAGTCGGCACGGAGAGTGCAGTTTTAATTTCAAAACGCATGATATCAAGTAGCGGGAAAAGGAAAAAAAATGATCGATTCCATTAGACTGGGTTGGATCCTGGTTCCCAATTTTGGGGACTAAGAACCAATCATACCGAGTCGGATCCGGCCGGATTCATATTATACCCATCACCACCATTCACCGGAAGCGAGATCACGCGCGCTTCCCGGGACGGTGCTCGTTCCCCGCTCCCCTCTCCTTTCGCGATCCGACGACCACCTCCCTGTAAAGCGTACTCCTGTCAGGGACGCTCCAGTCGTTTATTGCTCCAGAACGGTCCCTTAATTAAAAAGAAAATAAAAAGGGAAGGGAAGGAAAAAAAAACGACGGCGTCCCGGTCACGCCCCGCGGAGCAAAAAACGACGCAGTTCCGGGGGGTGGGGTGGAGGAGGGACCCGCGTGGCAAGAACGATCCCCCCTCCCTCCCCTCCCTCCCTCCTCTCGCGTTAATTTGGCTTTTCCCACATAAAAGCAAAAAAAAAAAAAAAGGTAAGAAGGAAAGAACGTAAAAAAAAAAAAAGGAAGAAGGAGCAGGGCGAGGCAGCGCAAATTCGCCTTTTGTCCATGTCCGCACCCGTCTCTCTCTTCTCTTCTCTCTCTCTCTCTCTCTCTCTCCTGCGTCTCTCTCGTGCTGAACGTTTTTGGCTTCCGACGTTTTCCTCCCCCAGGTTGATGATGACGACGACGACGACGACGGAGCGCGACGGAACGGCGTGATCGATCCGCGCGGTTCCCGAGGACGCCATTGCCGCCCGGATCAATCTCCGCACGCTTTGCTCCCCGCTCCCGCTCCCCCCCGGTCCCGTGCCTCCTCCTCCGTCTAGGGTTTTCTGCTGCCGCCGCCGCTCGGCGTCGCTTCCCGTTTCTTCTCCTGCGCCCCCGCGCGCCGCCTGCACCTTTCCTGATCCCTAGGGTTGTGCGGCGGAGGAGCTGGCGAGAGAGAGAGAGAGGAGGTGGAGGAGCTGGAGGAGTCGCGGGGCGCTCGGGGTTTGCGTTTGTGGGATTCGCATTGGCCCGGGGGGGAAATCCGCGGGGTTGGGTTCGCATTGTGGTCGTTTCGGAGAGCGGGGTGGTCTGCGTGTCTGAGCTGGTTTTGTGCTGAGAGGTGATTGGGGATGGAATCCGGATGCGAATGCGAGATCTTGGTCGCGATCGGTGGTTCCGAGATCGTGTCGGCTTGAGTCGCCGACCGGGACGGTGTTTTCGTTTGAGGCAATGCTGAATTGAGGCCTTGTTCTTGGATTAGAAGGAGAAAGCCTTGACTCGAAAATGCATTTCGCCAAGCTCGATGACTCGCCTATGTTCCGGAAGCAGGTCTCTCTCTGTCTCTGTCTCTGTCTATCCCGGGGAGCGTTCCTTTTGTGTGTGAATCTTTCCTCTCTTTTTATTCTCGTGATTCCTTTGAATTTCTGTAAGTTGGGGGTTGTAAGACGCTAACTTTTTCTTCATCGCTCTGCAATTGAGCTGATTTGGGTGAAAATCTATATGCCATGAAACTACCCCCGCTCATCACCTGCTATTCTGACCTGCTGGTCTTATATTTCTTCTTTGTTTTTTTTTTTTAGGTCTGTTTCTTTTTTTCTTTTTCTTGTTCGCTGACATTTATCAGTTCACGTTGTTAAAAGAGATTATACCCACTTGAAGTCGATTTTAGTAAAATTGTCAAAGATAGGAAATGAATCAAGTGTTCGTTTGGAGGGGTTCCTGTGAAATATTTGGGGAAAAGTACTTCTGAGTATAGTGCAGAAACCCTCTGTTCTCTAAGTATAGAAGTTCCTTTGTAGCTCTCAAGTCGTAAAGAAAATGAAATAATTTGTTGGACTGATAAATTAATAGATCTTGCTTTTGCCTTTATTTTGGAGTTGGAGAGAAACGAAGGGAAATTGACATTGTATGAGGATGGGTTGCTTATCAGAACAGCTTCTGAAATCAGTGGGGGAAGAAAGCATCTTCGTGGGTTTTGTCGTACATTTCCTGATGGATCTTGATTGGCACTTATGCTATTCAGGGGACTGTGCAATCATCCGACCTATGGTTTTTCCTCATGATAATTGCTAGGGGGATATTAGTTAGCTTTGAGCTAAAACTTCGAAGGGCATTCCGCGTACTTCTTTTGGAGGTCAATTGTCCAATTAGTCTTTTTCTCCTGGACTGTATTCTTGTTGGAGTGATCTTTCACAATATGAAACAGTACTTGCACATAAAAAGATAAAAGACCATTACAGTTTGTTAATTTTTCTCTGTGGCTCTAAATTATTACTTTTGATTTGCTTGTATTATCCTTTCATCCAATAAACGCAAGGGAACATTTAATAGATAGCTATCATTTTATATTAATCGTTTGAGGACACAGAAACCAATTGGGATGTACTGACTACCATTGATGGATGGAGTCGAGTAACACGATAATTGACAATTTTGTTGAGTGCATATCTTGCATAGGCTCTTTTCCTAGGTGTGTTGGCATCCACTTGGCGCCTGTTGGTTAAAACCTTCCAACTTTTTCCCGTGAAAAAGAAGTTATACATAGAAAAGTGGTTCATCTGTTTATTGAAGCTAAATTTGAGAGTCCATCTTTGATCAGTGGTCTAATCCTCTGATTCTGTCAAAAGAAAGACTTTTGATTTCCTGCTAGATTCCTGATTTTAGCATTCTTGAATTTGTGCCTGGCATATGGACATTGTCAGCGTCTATTCATGTTGAGGTTCTCTAGGAGGTTGACAACTACTTTGGTGAAACAGATACAGAGCTTGGAAGAAGGTTCTGATTCATTGAGGGAGCGATGTATGAAGTTCTACAAAGGATGCAGAAAATACACGTATGCTTGCTTACTCTTTCTTGACAGTGTTCTTTTAATCCACCGAATGTTTTCTTTTTGTTCCAAGAGAATTTGGGAGAACATTCCTACGAGATGGTCAGTTTTAGCATAGTTCTCTGCATTTTTCGCAGCATGAACTATCTACTTAGATGCCATGTATGCGCTAATGTCCTCTCGGTCTCCTGTCATATAACTTAGTAATACTCTCTCCCTGTTCAATGTTGGCTTTTGGTTCATTACTGGCTCTAGCTCATATGGCAGTGTCTACTGCTGTACTGTCATAAGATGTCTTTCAAGTATTTTGCTGATAAAACGCAATTTGGCACTTCTTTCCAGTGTCTATGTTTCCAACTTATTGCCTTTCCTTTGAAGTGGTTATCTATGACAAAGATGGCCATAGGGTAATTAATGAATTTGTAGTGAGCCGTTGGGCAGATTGATGTTAATTTTAGCAATGCCTTGATTAACTTTGTAGTTGTAGACTAAAAGAACTGCTAAAGTTCTTTTACTATTAAGTAATTTCTTATCATTGTCACGATTGTTATTAGTGTGCCAAACAATCAGCTTTTGCCTCTTATACTATCCCTCTGTGCCCTTGTTCCATTTCTCTTTTTCAGGGAAGGCCTTGGTGAGGGTTATGATGGAGACATTGCTTTTGCAAGTGCCCTGGAAGGTTTTGGTGGGGGGCACAATGATCCTATTAGTGTGGCCTTTGGAGGTATGTGCCTATGCAACTAATTTGTTATACGGGGAAGCTGACTTGCAAATGTTATAGGTGCTGCTGCCTCTTCCCACAATCTGTCTTCCTTCTCCTCCCCCCCCACCCCCCCCCCCCGCCCCCTCTCTCTCTCTCTCTCTCTCTCAATGCACAATAATAAGTGAAGTTTGGCGTTGTACCTGTGCTTGTAATCCTTATAAACATGAAATTCGACTGCATTCCTGAATATCCAGACCTATGGTTTTTTTATGGGACTGAGAATGTAGGGACCCATGTTTACTCTGTTGTTTCAAGTTTCAACAGCAGTTCAATGCAAACATTGTGAAAAGACTGATTGCGAGTACCTGCACTTGCATGCTTGCATTGACAGCTCTACCTTTTTATAGCTGTTTTAGCGAGATGCTTCCTGGTTTAATGAGTTCTTTCTGTCAAAAAGTTTCATCAAAAAGATTATATGGGCATTTCCATAAGCTTCTGAAATTTTCTTTAGCTTTTCATTTCTAAATAACATGTCGCGAGAGCTTGTGAAGTGAAGGTGAGCATGGCTTCCGCATTTATTCTTTTATTTTATCTGCGTGGTTTGATCTGCAATTTTGAGAGCTGATTCTTTTGATTATTGATTAATTGCCAGTGATGAAACTTCTCATTTGTTTTGTAGGCCCTGTCATGACAAAGTTTACTATTGCTTTGAGAGAGATTGGAACATACAAAGAAGTACTTCGGTCACAGGTACTCAATTATTTGAAACTGTAGTCGACTCGATCCTGTCAATTTTTCTTTTGCTGTAGTGGAATGCTTCTTACTTGTGGGTGTTGTTTTTTTTTCTTCTTTCTTTGGTTCACTTTGTTAAGGCTAACGAATCGTCAGCATGTATGTTTTGTATGAAAATCTCTTAATAGTCCTTGTTGGTAGGTATGCCGGTATGTTGCATTTATCTGATTAGTTGAAGAGACTTTAATCCTCCCTAGTTTTTTTTTTTTTAATAAAATCTATTTTCACTCCAATTGAATTTTTCCTCTCTGGAAATAACACATGCTGGCATCCTTTTGTTCTTTAGCGAGTGTTGTCTCCTAGAAAGCATTCTCTACGCTGAAAGTGGGAAAATGACTACATTTTATGGTAAGATAATGACTTCAATTTGTCACTGCGCAGTCCATACATTCTATATGTCTGATGGACTGCTCTGTACAAATGGTCATAGACCAATCTGCATTCTAAGTTGTGGCTCAAATGAAGATGAAGTACTGTGCTGCATAGTATGACTTTAAAATAACCGAATGAAACATTTTCTTCTGGGAAAGATCTGGATTGTCACACACTTTCCATCTGTTGAATGTGGTCACTTGATGTCCTGCTTCTAGATCTTATGCAATGATCAACTTGCTGACATGAGCTCCTTTTGTACATGGCGTTGTACCCTCTTGGTGCCCTATTGTAGTATTTTGTTTTTACCTGTTAAAAATGTAATAGTCAACTTGCCGAGCTGAGCACTTATGTTTACTTTGTTTATTCTTTCGCTTGTTTCTCATGACTACAATATCCTGTGCTGGCTTTTTATCTGTATTAATAATTAAGTCACTCTCTTACCATTTTTACTAGATATGCTAGTTTGTCAAATAAAATTGGTCTCTTTTAAGTTTTTCAGGAGCTCCCGAGATCAAGCTTGTGAGTGTAAGTTTGGATCAGTTTTAGTAGATTAATTCACTTTGCTCCGAACATCATGCATCGCTTCAAAGAAAAGAAGTTGGTCTTCTTTTGTTGATCAAGAACGCAATTCACTTTTCATGCTTTTGCTTGATCATTATTTTTCCCTTTTCCTCCTTGCTAGTGGAGGTTGGCATCTCTCTTGAAGATGCCTCCCAGATTAAACTATAGTAGCTTCACAAACTAGTTTTAATGGCCTTTGAGTGGAGGATCTGTATTATGAGGCCCAGAATCTTTTGAAGAAACTACGTACGACGCATTTGTGTAGTTGTCGTTGACATTTTTCATCACCTGCCGCTAGGAAAATGATTTTTCTAGTAAGGTTTTCATATGAATGGATTGCCTTCCTTCTCCCATGCCTGCCTTTGCGCCTTCTGACAGCTTCACCTCTTGCTTTTATTGACATATATGCATACGCAATGACGTTGCCTTTTGTATCTTTGTTTGCTTTGTCATTCCAGGTCGAGCATATGCTAAATGACAGATTATTGCAGTTCGTCAACATTGACTTGCACGATGTCAAGGTATTATGATGCAAACTCTTACTGGATTTCACTAGTCATTGAAATCCTGACATAGCCATCCTATGGCTACATAGCAAATATGTATGAGAAGCATTTTAGGAACATGGCTTCTAGCTGATTGGAATTAAGCTATTCATTTTGTTATATGCGATAAAGCTTATTAAAATGCTTGTCCTTGTTCTCTTATCATGATTTCTGATACAAGTTAAGTTGGCTAAGATCAAATAATGTACAATAGGCCATTCTTCGATGAAGCTTCCATGTTGCAACTAATCTTAGCTGAATAATACTTCGTTTGAGTATTGTGAGGTCACTATGAGAACTCATATTTTGCAAATTTAGTAGTTGTTTGCAAAGAGCAACTGCAGAAGCCAAGTGCAGAGAGTATGCAATCAGCTTACTGTTTATATTTTGGCATTTGAAGTGTGCCTTGCATGGAAATTGCTAATTGAGAAGCACAAACCAGATTTCAGTCATTAAGCCAGGGGAGGAACATTATCATATAGTATCTCAGAATAGATAACAAAATGATTTTTAGAAAACTACTTTGTGTTTAAAATTGATGTCCACTTTCTCTTGGGAAGATTTAAGGGTTGTGCTTTGCAGCTATACTGTCCTGAATTATTTCCTTCACATAAGATGAAAGAGATTATTCTGAATGGATATGGAAATCAATTTAGGCAGGGGTGGCACTTTCTTTGCAAGAAAACATGACTTAAACCTGGCAAGAATTTGGCACGCTTAGGTTGTTAATTGTGTTAGTGTTATAATCATGTGAGCCATTGTCACACGATTAACAGATGAGTCATGTTTGGGTTCAATCCATGTAACTGGAAATTCACATGCTTAATTAAATGAGCCAATCCAATTGATTACTTTACCTACGTTAATATACCTAGTTTAAATTAGTTTTTTCTGTAAAGAACCATATTAAGCAGATCCATTTCATGAATAAAAGGCATAAAAACTAAATTTATCTCAAAGAAGCTATTCGGATATCTCCAGTCATATTCGGGTTTGACTGACCCAATATGATCTATTTCATCCAACTTGATATGCGAGTGATTTTTTTTTAATGATTGATATGCGAATAATTAACAGGTTGCATTCAGGTTTAAGTTTTCCAATACAATTAATAAACGGGATGTGTTCAGGGTCGACACGTTTAACAGTATAAGTCTAACTTGATGCAACTCAAAGATGACAATCACACGAAGCAGCAACCTTATATTTGGTAGGAATACTTTAGAAACTTTGAATTTCATATGCATGGCTTGTTATCTCGTACTCTCACAACATGAGATCCCCGGGCTTGACATTAACGAATGGTTTTTTTTTTGTCCAGATGTTAGGACGTTATTTTTTGGCTGTTTTTTGGGTGGCTTTGCAGTCAATTCAATATTGTTAGGCTAGAACTGTTAAAAATATGCAAATAATTGCCTTTATTTGAAGTGGCTTTGGCTTTCAACTGTTTTTTTCCAAAAAGTTTCTTTTGATGTCTCGGTTGACTTACCCCCCCAACTTAAAAAGTGGCTTGCTCTGAAAGGTCTTGATACAGCCAAAATTGTGCAGAGTTGAGTCCGCCTGCATAGCAGGTTTTACCTTGAGGTGCAAAAGGCAACTACTCCTTTGCTTTGAACTGATTTTGGACAACTGGTAGAGGCAACTTGTCATTACAGAAACAGAGAAGTAATTGGCATAAATCAACAGTGTTTTTATGAAGAGCATGATGAAATTAGTTATGCAGTATGTTGGTTCTTCCGACAGTTTGGTATGACAAATTTTGTGCAAGTGCAGGAAGCGCATAACGGTTTGACAAGGCCAGCCTTCTTTATGATCAGGTGTCATTCCTTACCCTCTGCCAATATAATATCCTAGCAGCAATTTCTTGTTGACTGAAAACCTTGTCACTGTCATCATTTCAAAATTACCGTTACACTGGTTCCAGATAACATGGTGGTCACATGTTAGGTGTTTGTTGTTGGATTTTTCTTTTTTGGGTGTGGGGGGGGGGGGGGGGTAAAGGAGGAGGTCCTAGATGCAAAGGAACTTTTTCTTGCCTTGTTAGGTTAAATTGAAAAAAAGGTATGAATATTGGGAAGAGCGTGGACAAGCCACCGATACAGACTTATGGACTCATCAATCATAATTTGAAAAAATATTAATGGTGGACAACCTTAAATTATCTTGATAGGGAGGATAACTCAGTGCTGTCTCCTATTAGTTTATTAGACGGAATTGTTGAATGGGTCTTGTCCTCCAATATGATTGTGGTACTTTTATATTAAGGGAAATAATTGTTAATGTGGGCAGCTTCTTTCAAGTAAATTCTCTGTTGGTATGGTTCTTATAGACAGGTGTGGTATTATGGATCGTAAACCTTGTTTATTAACTCTTATCAATAGAATTGTGCTTACCAGCTAGAGTGGTCTTTGGTAAAGAACGGAAAGGAGATAATAGTATTATATTGGCTTAAGTATTCTGACTCCATTCATGTTATTCAATGTCCCAACAACATACGCAATGAATGTTGGTTGACAATAGCATTTTCGAATATTTTCACTTTGCACTGGGCATTCCATAGCCAATTGCTGGTCAATGTACTAATGAAAGTTTTTTTTTTCATTTTTGCTAAGAATACACAGTTGACAGTGGAGACTGAACACATGCATTTATATCTTGTTTTTGCTGTTCTTTACACATGAATGTTTATGTCCCATTATTGGTAAACAAATGGACAGATCTAGACCAATATTTTATGTGCAGGCTCGGGAGAAGTACCTTTCATTAAGGAAAGGAACAAAAAGTGATGTAGCGGTTGTCTTAGAGGAGGTAAGATCTGTGTACTTGCACTTATTTTTATCTTCTGCATGACCATGTCGATATCTCTGTTATGTGTTTTATGGGGAGTTTTGGGGGGAAGGGGTATGCGGCATGATCTATTCTTTCATTTATCTTGTACTGATACTCTTATTAGCATAAAGTTTATGTAACTTGGTATCTTGGAAATTTAGGAGCTTCATAGTGCGCGGTCTGTATTTGAACAAGCTCGTTTTAACCTGGTGAGTAGTTACATCCTTCTAGTTCACTTTTGTGTCTATAAGAGTTTGTGATGTGCCATAAACATTCTGCTTGATCTCTTCTATAGGTAACTGCTTTATCTAATGTTGAAGCAAAAAAGAGGTTTGAATTCTTGGAAGCAGTCAGTGGGACAATGGATGCTCATCTTCGATACTTTAAACAGGTGAATCATATTGCAAGGCTGTAGCCTTCGCTGGGTCTAATTTTTCCAAATACTTGGTATGCTCACATTGAACTTACTTTGTAGGGCTATGAATTGTTGCATCAAATGGAACCATACATAAATCAGGTCTGGTATAATATTCCCTTCGGAGTGTTTTTCCTATTCTCAGTCTTGCTTAGATTTTGTTAGTTGACATTAGTGAAAAAGTTTCTGTTATTAAGTAACCATTTTTCACCCAAAAGCTCTAACACGGGAAATATCTCCACACATATGTATGCTGCATCCTATATGGGAAACACATGTTTCTCAACACTCTCACTCCTATGTAGGCCGTTTCTTGGATGTATTCTCTTTGATAAGATAACTTAAGATCGAAACCAATGGTTTGAAACCTTGCAATGGTTAGAGACCCATTGTGGGTTTTGTTTCAGTAGGTCATCTGGTTTGACCGAGTTGAATTGCAGTGTTGATAATATTCTCACAATTTACAATTAAGTTATCTATTTTATTCATTGGAGTGTACTTTTGTACACAAAGATCTGGTCAAACTGCCTGACCTGTTCACCGGGTTTACCGGTTGAACCAAACCTAAGTTGGGTATGATGGGTTTTTAGCCTGTCTGTTCATCAAATAATAATTGGACTGGGCAAGGGTCCAGTTCCTGGTTCAACCGGTTGAATCAGCTGTTCTGGGTTCAAAAACACTTTGCTTTGGGATTAGACACTTTGCTTTGGAAGCTTTGCCAGAGATTCTTGCTCATCTATAGGTTCTTCACTTGTAATCTTGTGGGTGAGAATTCTCTCTTGATAAGCATCAAAGAAGCAAGCAACTGATGGTTCTTGTGTACGTCCTCTGTGTTGCTACATCCTCAGATGGCTAAGCAATTAGAGTGTTGGGGTTTTTCATAAGAGTTACCTAAGTAGATCTCCTGGGAAATCTGCCTTTCTATAACTCGAAACTACATGGTAGTGGTATTTCCAGTAATTATGAATCATTGACTATGAGCAAGTTCTCCACTGTGAAGATGGACAAATGTTCATTTATTGTAATATGTCGTTGGGACGGAAACAAGTAGGACACTTGAAGAACCATAGTTAGTATTTTAGGAAAGATGGAAAATCTCTTGCAATTACTTCGTAATACTCCAAAGCCTATTTACTAGTGGTTCTCAAAGTATTCTAGGAAAAATTTTCATTTTTCCTTCTTGCTCTATGTTGTTTGTTTCCAAATACTGAAAACTTGGAGCTTTCTCTTTGCAGGTCTTGACCTATGCGCAACAATCAAGAGAGCGGTCCAACTACGAGCAGGCAGCTCTTAATGAAAGGATGCAGGAATATAAGCGACAGATTGATAGGGAGAGTAGGTGGTCTTCCAATGGTCCTAATGGATCTCCTAATGGAGAGGGTATACCAGCAATTGGCAGAAGTTCCCACAAGATGATAGAGGCTGTCATGCAATCTGCTGCAAAAGGGAAGGTCCGAAGAAACTTTTTTTGTTCCCCGTAGAAGGCCATTATCTTTGTCTTCAGCATCTTTAGTGCTACCCTTCGCTGTTTCCTCTTAGCTTATCTATTGTGAATTTCGTAGGTGCAAACCATTCGGCAAGGTTATCTCTCAAAGCGATCATCAAATTTGAGAGGTGACTGGAAGAGGAGGTTTTTTGTTCTTGATAGCCGAGGAATGCTTTATTATTATCGCAAGCAATGCAGTAAGCCATCAGTAAGTAATATTTTTTGTTTTGTTGTTGAAATTAATTGTTCACATGGTGCTTATTTGTGGGAATTTACCAGGAAACATGCAGCTATAACCACATGAAACTGAGCAAGCTGAATTTTTTTTTTTCTTTTTTTGGCCAAACCAATCTCTTTAGTTTGGTTTTGGTTTTCCAATCAAGCCAACTATTGTTTTCATTATAACTTTTCATCTTTTGTTAACTATGTAAACAAAATTGCAAGTGTGCAATTATCTCAGACATTCATTCGATATAAACCGAAAGGATAGTTTATACTTGAAGAGATTGATGCGTATATGAAGAAAGTGTTTGGTCTTGGGTTAAGCTATAACTGTATCCTGGCTAACTGCTACTGGTCCAATTGGGCCAAGAAAAGAAATACATTATTGTTTTTTTTGGTAAGGAAGAAATACATTATTGTTAAGGCTCAAATGGTTCAATAAGAGATCAAACCAAGATGTTGATGAGTTCTCCTTTAATATTTGCCATGGTGGACTTCCTAATCAGTCGGTTTAGTTTCTAGTTGTACCTAGCACTGAATTAATCCAATTATTCATGGCCCTAGTTATTATTATTATTATTGTTTTTGTTAATACTGGTATCAAATTGACTTTGTCTCTTAGGGTTCTGTCAGTCACAACGCTGGTCAGAGGAATAGTTCAGAGCTTGGTTCTGGATTGCTAAGTCGTTGGCTTTCTTCTCATTATCACGGTGGAGTACATGATGAGAAGTCTGTTGCTCATCACACGGTGAATCTGCTTACGTCAACCATAAAAGTGGATGCCGACCAGTCTGATCTAAGGTTTTGTTTCAGGATTATCTCACCATCAAAAAGTTACACTTTGCAGGTGTGCGTTTCCTGCTTCTTGCAGTTGTCTTTTTTTTTAATGGTTGCTTCAAACAACTTGTGGCTTGGTAGATAATTAGAGTTACTTTTAATGGAAAGAACCTTACAATTGTTATTTAGCTGGTCAGTGCAGGCAGAAAGCGCATTGGATCAGATGGATTGGATTGAAAAGATAACAGGAGTGATTGCTTCATTGCTAAGTTCTCAGGCACCTGAAAGGGTAATTGCCAAAGAATTGCATCTGCTGGCTTCTTTGTTTATTTGTCTGAATACATGACATCCTATTATCTTTCAGTGTCTTTCTGCTGGACCTTTGGGAAGTGGTCATCATCATTCTGCCAGTGAGAGTAGCTCTTTTGAAAGTTCTGACTTTGATCACAATGCTGCTGAAGAATACACGACAGAGAGACATCTTGCTTCTTCTCATCATGACCGCTTGTCGAGGAACTTACAACAGCAACGATCCTGTGTGAAAATTGAGAAGCCCATTGATATACTGCAAAAAGTATGTGGCAACGATAGATGTGCTGATTGTGGAGCTCCTGAACCAGACTGGGCATCCTTGAATCTTGGTGTTCTTGTTTGCATTGAGTGTTCTGGTGTTCATCGAAACCTCGGGGTCCACATATCAAAGGCAAGTGAAGGAGTTTCATAGTTGCTTTTACATGTAAAATTCATTTAGTTGGTGGTACTGTCATGCCAAAAACATCTTACTCTTTAAATGTTTAACATTTGCCTTTCCTTTTAAATGATTGACAGAAGCCTCTTGATGGTATATCTTAAATGTTTGTATCTTTGTGGTGCGATGGTACTTATGAATGTTGAATTTCGAATCATAGGTGAGGTCACTTACCCTTGATGTCAAAGTATGGGAGCCTTCAGTTATAAGTTTGTTTCAGTCTCTGGGCAATGCCTTTGCTAACTCAGTTTGGGAGGAACTATTGCAATCAAGAAGTACTTTTCATCCTCCAACAAGGTGACCATTTTTGCGGCCGCTTGAAGCCTTTTCTTGTTTCCTTCTGAATAGTGTTAGAGAAAGCTCATATTACTAATGTTCAGTGTTCTGTGTGAAGCTTATTTGATTCCAACAAGCTGCAGATGCATCTTATGGCCAAACCTAGTCACTCTGATTCTATATCATTAAAGGAGAAGTTTATCCATGCAAAGGTTTGCTCATATACTTTTCGCTTCATTGCTTTTGTATCTTGTTTCTCTTACTGTTGGTCTGCACACTAGCTGAGAGAATATGCTTATTTTGAACAACTTTTGACAGCAATCCTCTTTGGCTATGTTCTTTCTGCTGAACAATTTTTATGATTAACAGTCTTCGATGAGAGATTATTGCAACTTGAAAGAATATGATTAGAATGATATGGTCACCTGTGGACTTTGCTCATGGATGAACATCTTTTTATTAATCGAGACATATCTCAGCTGGTGGTTTAGAGAATAGTTCCAGATGACCAGTTCGGAAATTGGCCTTCTTGTTGCACTGCTGATGAATTGATTGGACTTTGAATTTGGATGTAGCATACTGTAATCATTCGAGCTGTTGAGCTCTTCAAGTTCCCACTCAATATTGTAGGGAAGGGCTGTAAGACATTGTCCATTATTATAGCATTTTCAGTTGGTGACTTACTTTTTCCTTTTGCTCGCAGTATGCAGAAAAGCTTTTTGTCCGCAAGCCCAAGGATAGTCAAAGTTTTCCTTCAGTGGTGCCAGAGATCTGGGATGCTGTTTGTGCTAATGACAAGAAAGCTGTATACCGGTACATTGTTACTTCTGAAACAGATATCAATACGGTGTTTCAGCAAGCATCAAGCAGCTCTTCTTTGACTCTTGCAAAAGTGATGCTATTGCAAGAACAGACAAGTCAAAACCAAAGCTGTGGCTCAGAGAGATCCTCAACGAGCTCGTTGAATCTTGGAAGTGCTGGTGACAGCCAGAGGATGGATTATCTTGAAGGATGCACTCTACTTCACCTCGCATGTGAAGCTGCTGATATTGGCATGCTGGAGCTCCTTCTGCAGTATGGTGCAAATGTTAATGCTGTTGATTCGGGAGGGAATATGCCGCTCCACCGTTGTATTTTAAGAGGCAGAACTGCCAATGCCAAGATGCTTCTGGCAAGGTGCACAAAGAGATCTTGTTGGCTTGTCATGACTGATTATTATTTACAACCATTTATTATGCCTTGGTCCTTTGATAAGCTAAACTGCTATATTTGATGTTTATTAATTCGAATATGAATTGGATGCATGGCTTATAGAGCAATCGATGTACATCGTGGAGGATGAATTTAGTGTCCTCTTTTTTCCGGGAAAATGGCTAGATAGCATAAATTAGGGGGCAGAATACAGTTTAGTTTGAGTACCATGGTACTAATAAATTAGATTTTTTTGTCTGTTAGCTCCTTGAGTTGCTAGCGCAGTGGTCATGAACTTGTGCTTGATAGCAGCATTAATGTTTTTACTTAAAAAAGTTTTATTCTTCGTTATCTCATACAGACATCCTGCTTGAGAACCATAATTCAATTGCAGGGGGGCAGATCCACAGGCACTAAATTACGAAGGCAAAACTCCCCTGGAGCTTGCAGTGGAGTCGAGTTTTGGAGACAATGAGGTTCTCATTCTATTGTCGGATACAAATGGATGAAGTCATTAGGAGATAATTCTTGAAGTGTCATTCTGGATATCCTGGAGAGGAGGTATTTTTTGTTGCCTATGTGTTGTCATCTATACATATAGTTCAAGAGCTGGTTTTGTTGAAGGAAATACGCAAGGCAATTGGGGGTTCTGGAGGAGAGTGGTAGGTTGTTGTGCCTGCCCCACAGGATTTTGTGGAAGTCAGTCCCCACCATTGTCACCATTGTAATTTAAAGCACCAATTTGTAAGTTGAGAGGTAAGTGAAGCCTCTGATCAAGAGAACTGTAGTGTGATATCTATGCTGTTTGCTTCCTTTCCTGGTCTAGCTGTGAAATTGTACTTTAGGCCATTGTCTGTTTTGTCTGTATATTAGTTCTTTTCAGGCAATTTTCCATTGGAATGGAAGCTTTATTATGATGTAAACTCTATAATGGTAATTAGAAGTGGGTCATCGGGGAGTGAGGAGGAAGCTCACTTTGATTTTTGAGTGGGGAAGTAGGATGTACAACATTGATGTTTTCATATCTTTTTAAGAGTCATGCTTTTCAGAGAACCCCTCATTTTCCTTTTTACGGTGGATGGTTAGCCGAGAACGAACTGAAATTGGAGGATCAAACTCTCATCAGTTTTAACTTCTGAAGAATGTTTGGCGAATCAGCAGTTGGTTATCAGGAATTGTTCCCAGTTCACTTCATGATTTTTTTCAGTGAGTTGTTGGTCATTTCTCTTTTTCAATAGAATTTAGGATTTGCTGACTTTGAGAATTTTGTACTCCATGACTCCTTTTCTAGAATTTATTTAGCTTTTCTTGATGAAATCAAATATTTTAGTTTGAATGAGTAAGATTCTGGTTACACAGACCTTTAAATGATATAATGATTGGCTCAATATTTGTTTTTACTGTGAGCACCTGTATAACTCTATGAGCACGATCCTATCCGATTTAGTGCGAACCTTTCAGCTTTTGATTTGCTTCCGAGTGTTATTAAACAAGGTGTGTTGTACAATGGGTGCATTAGCGAGTATTAGCCAAACTGACGATGCCGATGTTTGTTATTCAAGATGGTAAGTACTCAGAAACGTGCCCTAGCAAGTGAAATGATTGGGGGATTTGTTGTCAATCCGGTTTGGCCTCGTGAAATGCTGATTTTGAGTAAACTGCCAAAGAAATTACAGTCTTAATGGACAGCGGTAGATGGAATGCTGATTTTGATTAGACTGCCAAAGAAATTGCAGTCTAAATGGACAACGGTAGACGAGTATGTTATCGGACCGAGATCATATGTGCTTTGAAATAGCAGAGGTCGGATTTGAGATTGTGGCCTCCATCTCACCTTGCTGGCTAAAGTTCATTTTGTGGGCATTCGGGAACTCTCATCTGTAGGTAAACGAAGAGAATCGACTTACATTATATGTTCTAATACACTAGCTGGCGTTGCATCTTTTTCGGTAACATGAAAAGCTGAAAATTCCTGTCATCCTACGCTCTCACCAGCTCCTATGTTACACTCGGTGATTCGCACAATGAGATGGTAACGCTACTCGGATAACAATGTTGCTTCAGGATTTTAATCTACGGTCATTCAAAGACAGAACAAAGTTGCCGGTGAGCCCCCATTGTCCATACGTAAGTGAGCTGCAGCGAAGTCATCTTTATCCATTAAACTAGGTAGAAGCCATCGTTTTGTCCGATGTACCCAAAAATTGAGAAGGTATCTCATTCTTTGTGATCGCTGGACCCTTGCATCGTTTTCCCGAGTCCGAAACCAAGCCGAGCAAGACCAAAAATTTCGTTTTGACTCGTGAATCAAGAAAGAATTTTTGCCTGCTAAACCATACCGATTCGGTCCGTTTGGTTTGTCCAAAGCCACGATTCATCTGAGCAAGACCATCGGCTCCTTGAAAACGCTTCCAGGACGTCCTACGAACAATCGAGCCTTGTGCGAGAACATTGCATTAAGCATCAACGTTGGCCGTTCGCAATCAAGTGTCCAAAAATAGCCAAATACTCAAAACTGAGTGGCCTCTCTCAAAGCCTCACCACCACATCTATAGTCAAGCAGAAATACCACACAAACCTTATCCAATAACTGGAAATATCTCCTCCATCTTATCTCTTTGAACTCACCAACCCAACTCCTATAGATGCACAACCCAAGGCATCGGATACTGATGATTACTTGACACCCCACATTAAGACTCACACCAGAACCATGCAGTCATCAGCAATTTTTGTAGCAGCACCATCTCTCCCACTATTGTCCACCACCAAGTCACTTGGGTCTCCATGGAAGTTCATGCCAAGGCCACAAAGTAGTCGCTTTCCTCTCGTTAAAGCACATGCCGTCCCACGCGATACGTCTGCTGTTGACTATAACTCCATGACCTCGTAAGTAGCTGCCCTCTCATCTTTTCTTTCTCCGTCCGGTTGAATACAGAACTGCGGACAACCAGCATCCTCCTCGGTTTGTCTCTCTCTGTTCCAGTGTCTTTCCAGCAGAGGCTTGCGAGACAATTGGAGGGGAGGCCTGCGATGTGGAGATGTATCCGGAAGCGAAGCTGAAACCAGAACCTCAGAGCAACAACCCCGGGACTTCTTCCGAGCTGGTTGACAGAGAGTACTACGAGTACAATAGTCCCAAGACGTAAGCTCTTGTGATGCCCCAACTTGTACATTACTCGGCAATTTCCATTATTGAATGCACATCGAGTCTGACGACTTTTGCTTCAGGGTGTTTCCTGGAGAGGCCTGTGATGATCTTGGCGGAGAATTCTGTGAGCCTGAATTTCAAAGAGGAGTGTACTGAGAGAAGAGCTTCTGTAGATCAATCTGCTGGCTGAGGTATATAAATGTCACTATGCACTCTCTTCTAATGCCAATCCTTTTTGTGTTATGTAATTGGACATCCTGTAGCTGCATATATACCTGACGAATCCATCCGCAGTATGGACTTTATCTTGTAATAAAGATGAGACTTTAGTTCTTGGAGTAGTCCTCATGTGAATTGTCGCATTCAAGTCGATCGATGCAGGACTATGGAATCTAGTGATTTCACTTTATTTCTGACTAGAAACATGACCCATCACAAGAATATTTTTCAGAGCTGAGAAGCAGCCTATATCTTTTAGTATGAATTTCATACATCTAGAATTTAAGAATCTAGCATAAATACCTTCTATAGACATTCCAACTACCAAAAATTGATGTATCGGTAAGGAAAGTGACGCAAGAGGATCTGAAGATCTCCGCTGGATGAACCCAGCATAATACTTATCCAAAAGGGGGATATTCAAAATGACAACATCGACAGGATGGCAACTTCAAAGACAAGAAAAAACCCGCTAATGTTTTGAATTGATCATAACTTTCATCAACAGCTACAAGCCAACAAAATTATATTCAGTTGAGAGTAATGAAGGAAATATCACTGCTCAGAGTCATCATCTATTGCCTCTAGGAACAAATACTGAAGAGCTATAGAGTACTTTGCAGTTTCTCTTCTCATGGAGTTGCCATTTCCTGTTTTGCTACTGCTGCTGAGAAGAAACGACCCACAGCCGTCTCCTGTGACACAGACAACATTGATTGTCACATTGGGTGATGCGGCAGAACACAAAACTGAGTTTCATTCTGGAACCAACCTTTTATTGTGAAAATAGATGAAACCCATCTCTTATAGATATACAACGACCTTGGGGAGTCTCCATGGTGTGTATCAGCCAGCAGAATCTCGCACCGACTTTTCTTGCTATGCAAATCATGTACGATGATAGCCATCACAATTTGTAGTGAAATAGAGCTCAAATGCACATTAGGATCGTACATATTGTCTAATTACCTAGCGTGCGTTACGGCATTGTAACACAAAGACAAAGTTCGGACCATTGCAAGGTCTCGCCCTCGAGGATTAGCATATTTCTCTTGGCAATTCCTTCAGCAAGACAAACCAAAGTACATAAAACTCAAAACCGATAGTCTGTAACTGTTACTGAAGAGGTAGCTGTCCGAGCCACTTTGATGATGATCAACCAGAAGGAGAGCATCGAAAAACTGTCAGCGATACGACAGACAAAAGGCAAACACGCAAGAGGGTACCTCTCATCAAAAAGTTCCCCGAAATCATCGATGATCACAGCAGCTGGAAACGACTCGTGCAGGTGAAATGCCGCGAAATACTTTTTAACCGCTTCATCATCCTCGACATATCTTGAATCATTGCAGAACCAAAGGTATCATACATCACTGCATAACCACCCTCTCTCTCTCTCTCTCTCTCTCTCTCTCTAGCTACACTGTTCTTGTAGTCTAGTAATTAGTAAAAGTGATTGGTTCAGCAAGTTGCTTACTTCATTTGTATACGCCGAAACACGCCACACGTCGGATCAATGCCCTGCAGATATAGACGGCAGAAGCACCAATCAACGGCTAATCAAGTGGCAACACACCATGAGAGAGAGAGAGAGAGAGAGAGAGAGAGAGAGAGAGAGAGAGAGGGACAGGGAGTATTGCCTGAGAGAGATAAGGGGGTTTAGCTTCCAATCTCCGGCGGTTGCATATGAAAACAACGGCGGGAACATCGTCGGGATTGCTCCGCAGCGCCCGGTTGTAAGCGAACTGGAACAGCAGGGAAGTCTTCCCACTGCGACATCATTCGCAGCAGCCCAATTCACCGGAAAAAAGGAGAAGAAAAAAAAGGAGCAGGAGGATCAACAGAAGCGCGGCCACTGCGCAGCGGCGGATCGATCCGCAATAGCATTGGGGGCCCCTGGTTCTCCGCCGAACCAAGAGGGAAAAACAAGAATGCCCACCATCTGTTTGGTGTGTGTACGTGAGAGAGAGAGAGATAGAGAGAGAGAGAGAGTACCAGGAAGGAGGACCTGAGAGAAGCGTGATGGGATGAGATTCGGCGGAGGAGGAGGCGGCATCGTTCGTGCAGAAGAACCTCCTCACCTTGGAAGCCATCTCTGTTTCCAAAGTGAACGCTCGTTTGACTTCACGAGAGCGATTTGCTTTTTAGGTGCTGGGTAACGTCCGCGTTCCGAGCGGTTACCGTTTCTTTTTTTTTTTTTTTTACTGATTTAAAAAAGAAATTCAACGTTGTGCGATGATACCGCTTGGACCGAACCGGCGGTTCTCATGGGGATCGATCCGCTTTCCGGTGCCAATTTGCTGAAATCGGTGAGTATCGGTCTGATTCTCGGTGCCCACCCGAATTGGACCGGTACATGCATATAATTTTTTTTTTTTATAAATTTTATGTATTCAGGATCAAAACCCTAATTTTCTCTTCGTCTTTCTCGGACTCTCTCGCCTCGCTCATCTCGGTCTCCGTATAGATTTCTCCAAATCGTCGAAACAACTCCCAGCTCAAATTTTTTTAAGCCCAAGTCCATCATCTCCACCTTATTCTCTTTCACTAGAAATATTTATGGAGGAGTAGGGGCAAACATCGGCCACGGCAAATGACATTTTCCATAACTTTCGCTAGTAACATTCGGTCCATTTCGAATTTGATTTTTGTAAAAGGTTTGATGCTGGAAAGTGATTAAGTACTGGATATTGAGAAGATGAACCGAACCTTTCGAATAGACTCCTTCCAAAGCTAGCCTTGCTAGAAAGCTATAGAAATAAAAACATACACAAACATATCACGGCAAAGGAAGGTGAACTGCTCCGCTTTACATAGATGAACTACATGAATTTGTTGGGGATATTTAGATCCGGTTCTAAGGACCCACCTGGGTTACGGTCCTTAGTAGGCACTTCCCGATTTCAGGGTGGGAACTTCACATCCTGAAACCAATCACCCCTAATTTAATCGGTGGCACCTTTGCTATTAATTTTTCTTACGGAAATGGTCTTTATAAATTTTAAAATGTGTCAACGGCCGTCCTTAAGTCATTCTTGTTATGGAAACAAGCAATCGAATAATAAAATAAAAAAAAAGGAAATAAATCGGATACTGAATTTATGTGTTTCTTTCATTGTGACCTCCTACTCCACGGAAAAAGTAGCATGAGATTCTATTATGAATCAACCGATATAAACAAATTAAAGTCATTCGATTACGCTAAGTATTTCCCCCTCTCAAATTACACCTAATAAAATAATCTTGTATAGCATTTACTCCACACAATTTCTTACAAAACAATCACTTAATGTCAAAGACAAATATATGGAATTTTCACAACTTGAAATGCTAACTTTGGGATGTAATTCACAAATAAATCACTTTAAAAACCACATTGGCTCTATTTGCTTTGCGAAAAATAAATGATTTGAAAAATATTTTCTTTAAAAATAATCGTTTATATTGTTTATAGAAATGAATAAGTGAAAGATATTTTTATCGTTCGCAAAAATATTAAGACATAAATTACTATTGATAATGAAAATTTCTCATTGGTTAATTATTTCAAACGCTACAAACGATCATTTATAAGAAATTATTTTCTAAATCATTCATTTTTCGCAAAACAAATAAAGCCTAACAACCTCTACACATACGGCAACACTTCACCAAGCACAATGACAATCTCTTTCTCTCTCATGCTTCAATTTTTTTTATATCTTTTCTATATTTTTTTTGGTTTTTTAGCTTTTTATTTTTGCTATATATATTTTATTTTTACTTATTTTCTGACGTGGCACTCAATTGTGGCCTCATAGTACAAAATTGGGTGAGTGGTCATTTGAAGGACTCGATTGGACTCGGGTGCAAAGGTTTCTATGATTGGTCGCACTTTTTCAAAAGTTGATAACTAGATTACACATTTGGCTAACGTTTGAAACGCTAGTATGATTTTCTTGTCTTGAAAATAAGCGTGTCTAAATGATTGGAATGGCGTCACTGCAACTAAGAATAATGCGAAAAATAGACTTGAGGAATTTTCTGTATATTTTAATATAACATAGTGAAAAGTACATTAACCTATTTATAAACTTTTATGAGATGACTATCTAAGATAACATATATCAATCAAGATATGTATAATTGAAAGGAGATATATGTGCAATCTTGAAAGATATAGAAAACCAACAGAAATATGTAAATTATCTCTAATATACACGCAATTTTAGGTTGCGTTTGGTCATCCGAATTTCTAGTCAGGATACGACTGGATAAGACATGATAAGAATTTCAAAGATTTTGTCACTATTTATTGTTTGATGAACTGCAAATTTAAAGTCGGATAAGCACAGGTAAGGCGCGACTGAGATAGACTCTTCTATGGGTTTGTGGAAAGACAACGAAAGCGATAAGTGTTGGGGAAAATCAAGCAATCGCGAAAAAAATGGAATTAGACTGAGAGGCGTGATATCACCCTTTTCAAGGAATTATTTGCCCCACAACGTTACTAATGGTTACTTGCAAAAATTTTTCAAGATATAACAAAGTCTCGATGAGAATACCATAAAGGAATTCCTGTATTTTTACAAGAACTCTCAAAGGCAAATAATTGAAAATGATGGTTGTATAGCTTTTCGAAAGAAGAATCGAAAAGGTTGTAAGAGGACCTAGTAACCATTAGGAAACAAGAATAAAATTCCAAATTAAATAATAATAAAAAAACTGCATCTTTATTCAGAATAGTCACACTATTTCAATAGGACATGACACTTATTTTATAATAATATATTCGAAATTTAATAACTGAAAAATAATAAATGAGGATTAGTGCCAAAATTGCGCAATTATTTGCGCACTCACACGTGGGTGTGGTAGGTCCAGCCCATTAAGCCCATCGTCTTCATTTATAAGAATAAAAGACATCAACACTTTTATTTTGGCTCACACACTCCCAACTTTCATACGTGGGACAACGCACTTTTATTTGTTTTACAAATAAACTTCTATCAATTCCCCACTTTATTTGTAAAACAAAATTTTCTAAAATAAAAAAAACTTTAAAAAAATATATAGCCAACATTTCCACAAGATTAATGTACATACATAAATGTCTCTTTTGAGTTAAACCTTCATTTAGTGCAACTATCTCAAAATTCTTTAAAAGTTTCAAGTAGCTATGCTTTAAACATGCCACTTTAATAATAGAATCGGATATACCACACATATATTAATCTTTTGTTTCATCGAGAACTTCTATAATTTACTTAGCACTATTATGGCCATGTGCTTGTACTTGTTTCATGATCTCTCTAGAAAGAAATTCTAACTTTCGTAAGAAGTGGTACCACTTCTACGCTTATATAGATGAAGTATCTACCATTTGTTTCTGTCACTAGTAACACATTACTAATTTGTATTATATTTCATTAAAAATTTAATTCAGCCTACAAAACGTAACAGACGATATTGACTTCTCATGTCCGAATTAATGTTAGCATCAAACAATCACTTTCAGCAACTTGTTTTTACCCATTAAATCTTATAACTAGTGATTTACTAGTATTATGTCGAGTTACCATTATTGGTAATTTTAGTTAAGGGGTTTTGGCCCCATTTCTTTTGAGGTCACCTCTACCACATCTCTTGCTAGAGCTTTTGTAAAGAGATAAACCAAATTCTTGCTTGACCACACGAAGACAATTGTTATGGTACCATCTTGAATCAATTGTCTTACGTACTCATGTATTAGATCGATAATTCTAGACTTGCCATTGTAGGTGCTACTATAAGCTCTTAACAAAGTAGCCTGACTGTCACAATGAATAGAAATAGGAGGCATGGGACTAGGCCATAATTTGATGTCCAACAACAAATTCTTAATCCTTTCAGCCTCTTTCCTAGTTGTTGCTAAAGTAATGAATTTCGATTCCATTGTTGAGTGAGTTATGCATGTTTGTTTCTTGCTCGCCCAAGATATAGCACATCCACCTAACATGAAAATTCATTCAAAAGTGGAATGTTTATCTCCCACACTTGTAATCCAACTAGCATCATTGTATCATTCTATTACAACCGGATAATAATTATAGAATAATCCCAAATTTTTGGTTCTTTTAAGATAACAAAAAAATTCTATACTTGGATTACTAGTGTATCCACTTAACTTACACATGGAAAATACGATATCAGGTTTAGTTCAATGCATTGCACATATTAAAGATCCTACACTACAAAAAAAATTAGGTTTTAGCGACGAAAAATTTGGCAATGCGACAAAAAAAATTTCGTCGCCAATTCGGTGTCGTAAAATTTGGCGACGAAATATATTTGTCGCTAATTATTTGTGGCAAAATTCGTCGCCAATTTGCCACAAACTGTATTCGTCGCTAATTATTCATGGTAAAATTCATCGCTAATTTGCCATGGAATTTTTTTAAGGTCGCTAAATTGCGACGAAATCTATTTATGGCAAAATTCGTTGCTAATTTGCCACAAATTTTTTTTTAGGTCGCTAAATTGAGACGAAATCTATTCATGGCAAAATTCGTCGCTAATTTGCCACGAATTTTTTTTTAGGTCGCTAAATTGCGACGAAATCTATTCGTGGCAAAATTTGTCGCTAATTTGTCGCAATTTTTTTTTTGGTCAGTAATTTGCGACGAACTTATATTTCCTAGTAAAATTCGTCGCTAATTTGCCACGAAAATTTTTGACTTTTGCCACACAAATTTCGATTTTAAATCTAATTAATAGCAAAATTAATTTCTAGAACTTATATTTAACATTGATTAAGCACTTAATAACATCAAAATATTATAATGATGTGAAAATGAACTACATTCATCAACATTTTCCACAAGAATATTTGTCTTTATAATACACATAGTGAGAGAACATAATGGGCTAACTGCACTTATGGCACAGAAGATGTTGAAGCAAGTTTATCCTCGAGTTTGGAAATCTTTAACTAGAAAGGACTGACAAAATCATCATCATCATCATTGTGCCCATCACCTATTGAATTAGTGGGAGGTATAGGAGGAACCTCATCGTGATAGAGGTGGAGGTGTCGCATGATCAATTGCATTGGTTGTTTGACCACTCTAATTTCTTCGTCCTTCTCTACAAGTAAATGTTTCAGTTGGTTCAATTTTTGGGTCATTTGCTTCTCAAGTTGTGTCCTCCTTGAACCAGTCGCATTGGAGGATGAAGTTGCAGCAGTCTTCGTTGTGTATACCCTTGACAATGATCTCATCCCAAATATTTTTCTTCTTTTCATCCCACCCGATGCCTTCACCAATAATGCCATACTGTCAATTGAAAGCTCAGACGCAGCAACTTTCCCATGCATAATGCATTCACACGTGTCCCGATTATAAGGTGAAATCGCTTCAGCCCGTTCTATATCGTGCCTTACAGTTTCATCTCATAATCAAGCACAATGCCACTGCAATCTTTCACGTGTATTCCAATTACTACAGCCACACTAAGGGCTATGGCACAACCCGTGATATTCGCCTCAGGTTAGTGGTCTTTTCGGTATATTCAGGTATCGCCCCGCCCCATCGAGCATGGCATCGTCTCACTTGACCACGACGGCATATCCCATAAATGGGTTTATTCTGAATCCAATTCGCAAATGACTACGTCTCCCCTGTTACTAGCGATGGCTTCCAATTACCAAATTGGGGACATCTGTTAGGGCCACGGCCAAACCCTAGGTTGGCGATCATTCGGTATACGGTTTTCCGATATAACCGCACACAAAAGGAACCTTTTGGTGATCATGCACACATTGCAACACTCAGGTTCCATCGTTATGATTTTTAATAGCCGATGCAAACATAATCCATGCTAATACGTTGAAATATTGCAACTTCCACACATTAAAATGTACTAAAATATTCACACGTGATTATGCACACATAAACAAATTCCCAAACTTGGCATGCTTCTATATTCAAGTATCCACCACATATTTCTCACATAAAACTTAACAAATAAACCCGACACCTCAGGGTTTATTAATTAAATGCCACAATTCTATACTTAACAATAACCAATCAATTCAATTAGCTATACAAGCTAATTTACAAGGAAATTTCCAACTTAGGCATCACAAATCAAGCCTAAAATAATCGCAATTTATTTTCGGAAATTCCACAAAATATTAATATTTAAATTCCGAAAATTAATTTAATTAATAATAAAATATTAATTATAAAAATAATTCGATAGCTTATCGTCAAAGCCCCGATAGCTTATCATATTTTCCGATAGCTTATCACATATAACAATGATAACTTATCACTTAAATGATAGCTTGTCACAACTACTTATTACTTAATGTGATAACCTATCAAGTAATCCATACTTAATTAGTACTAACCATACTTATTTTAAATTAATTACATCCTAATCAAGTTTAGCCTACTAAGCAAGCGACTAGGGCGAAAACTCACCCGATTGAAAATTCGAAGACACCGGCACATCAACGGCGGCGAGGGCTATGTGCTGAACGGTTCAGAATCGACATGGAAAGATGTTAGATGGTCGGAATGGGGCTGAACAGCAGCCCACAGAACCGGTTTCGGCTAGTTCGGCTTCGGTGAGGCGATTCAGCGGTGGAAAAAGGCACGAACGGGTGGCGCATGGTTGTTCGGCGGCAGGGGAACGGCTACAGGCGACTTGGGGGTTGAGATGGGGTGAACAGCGGCCAAAAACAAGGAAAAAGGAAGAGAAAAGAGAGAAAAGGGGGCTGCTAAGGGGGAAAACGAATTTGAGAGAGAGAGAGAAAGATGAAGGCTTATAACTTCAAGCAAGGCCACTAGGTCTAGAAATATCTCACATTAATGCTTGCCCTTAAAGTCCTCTTCCATCATCACAAGACACAAAAGTCTTCTCTCTTAATATCCTTTTGTTTCAAGAACATAAATGGTAGAAGGGTATTTTGGTAAATTCACCCTTGACACTATTCACGATTACTATTCACGTGGGCTCAGGCTTAAATGGGTCCAATTGGAAGAGAAAATGGGCTTGGACAGCTTAATGGGCTTGAAATGGGCTTTCCTTAGACCCATTGGGCTTATGCTTTAGATGTGAGGTCCTTTGGGCTTTTGTGTGACATTCCAGATTTTGATCCAATTTGGAATTTATAAAACGCGTGATTTGTCAGTGTGCTTATAGCAAAATCTCACCCGGGAACTGATCACTCTCGGTTATTATTTTAAATTAGAGATTTATTTATAATCGCACTCGATTGAATTTTTCGATTATTTAGACCCCCGAACTTGGCGATCAATTTTTGGGAGTTCGGGGACGAAATAAATTTGGCCGGTGTCAATATTATCTTAATAGCGTTGAGATTATCGGGAATAATGGAAAAAGGGGAGTTTTTGACCTAGTGCGAATTTGGACTAGTAGACCTCCCTCGCTATAGTTTAATTTAATTAATTTGGCTTTTGTCCCTTTTTATATGCGAGGCTTATTTTGGATCGGTAGATCGTTTTCGATTTTGAATTTGGGCCATCGGATCGCGATTAATATTAGAATGTTTGTATTTTTCTTTTATTTCTCTCTCTCTCTCTCTCTCTCTCTCTCTCCCTCTCTCCCCCATGCCCAGGCGTCCCGTTTGCCCCCCATGCCCAAGCGTCTCCTTAGCCCTCTCTCTTCTCTGGACCTTCTCCCCCAACTTTCTCTCTCTTCTCTTCCCTTCTCTTCCTTTTCTTTTTCTTCTTCTTCTTCTTCTTCTCTTTCGCCCAAGCCGTCCCAGGTTGTTGTCGCTCGAGCCCTTTGTGCCGCCCGTGACTTAGGCCGTCCGCTAAGCTTACTTAGTAAGTGATATCCTAATCCCTATTTAGTATAATGGGTACTATTAGACATGTTTAGAAATTGATTGATTAATTTAGTGACTAATTTTAGAAAATTGATTAGTCGGTTAAATTATTATTAGTGCGTAAATTATATGGTGAGTGGTGGATTGATTTATGGTGATCACGTGGCTAATTGTGGTGTACTGATTGACCGTATCATGGTGGTGCGTGTGGATGAAAATTTGAGCTTGTATGTGAGTGGCTTAGATGTCGGGAGTGTGGACTCGTGTATCGGACTTGTGATGTGACTGGGATTGGCTTTGACTGGAATTGGTATGGTGCTTTGATTTGGCAAACTGAGATGTTGCGAGTGTGCCTTGAATTTGGTTGGTGCGATTTGTGAGAATGGCGAAATTGTGCTGTGGTGCATGTGCATGTGAAAAAGCCCGGATCAATCGGGGGCTGCCAACCTGAGGTGTAGGTTACGCGGGTGTGGCGAATAAGGCATGATTAGACCTGAGCCGTAGGTTACACAGATCATTGGAAAGGAAAAGTGTCCTGAGGTGTGGTTACGCGGGATCGAGCCCGGCTTGATCTGAGGGCTGAGCCTGAGGCGCAGCGGGCGCTGGCCAGGAGATGGGGCCCGAGGCGCAGCTGGCGCAGCCGAGTGAAAGGACCCGGGAGGTCGGAAAGTCGCTTTGACCACGCATGCGATTTGAGTGTGACTGAAATTGATTGATTTGACCGATTGATTGACCGATCGAAATGTTGGAATTGACGGGTGCTATTGTGGCTGGTGTGTGAATGACTGTGGTATGTTATCGAATTATTATTATTATTATAATACATTTGACTGACGTGTAGAGCTGGCACGCGCTTGATGGCGAGGTAAGTACTTTGAGGTGAATTTGGTATATTGGGAATTAGATTGCATGTACCGCTTGTCTGGGTACGCATTGGCCTACGTAGGGTTTAGGGTATTGCTTATTGAGACTCGTTCTCACGGTTATTATATAACCACTTTCAGATCCGCGACCATGATCGATTCGGAGATGCCGCCAGAGTACCACAGGGATTGAAGGATAGACTAATTTACCCTGTCTTTTGAGTACCTTTTTGTAGAGGAGATAGACTTGTCAACCACCGTCCCCTTTTGATAGTTGTGGTTTTGAAGATTGTAGCCTGGGTTATCATTCCGTAATAGTAACTACTTTGTGATATTATACGATTATTGTTTCGTGCTATCCTTTTTGGTCATCATGTTAGTTATCTGGGTTGTTTCTTTTTGCTTCCGCTTGCGTAGTTCGTTTGGGTCGGTGACGCGTCCTGAGACATCACGTTCAATACGACCGATGGCGGGATGTCGCGGGCTCGGCGGGGTCTGGGGCGTGACATTTTGCCTGGCCCACCCCCTTGTGGGCTTTCATTCTCGGCCCATTAATTCCTTTGTCCAAAGTTTCGAGGTCCAAAACTATTCCCGGGGTTTACCCCGACTAATCCGGAATGGAAAGTCTCGAAACAATCCTTAATCAAAAACCTATAATCAGACCAAGGCTTGTGACTAAATTTCAATGGGAAGTGCCCCTAATATGGCCTATTCGAGTTAGGTGGCCTCTTGGGGTGTCGCTTGTGTGACCTACGGTTGATTCGTCAATCAATCCATATTCAAGTCTCGTCAATCTATGGATCATTCTCGGTTGTCATGTAATCGTGCGGAATTGACTTATTTACCCGGGGCACATGGTCTTGTGAAGTTGGCTTAGGATCGTTCGGGTTTAGACTTAATGGTACACTCAAGATAATCAGCGCGGTTGCATGCCATGATCACCACTGCTGCCACTTGGGTCTGATATATCCAACAAAAAGATATTAGCAAGTAAGGTTGACAAAACTGGACTTGTAAATTAGAGAAGATAAAGTAACTGTTGACACCTACCACCCGCCTGGGTGGCGCTGATGGAGCGCGTACTTTTCCTCTCGCAAAAGGTTGAGTGTTCGAATCCGGACGCTTGTGAGGGTGACTTAACCGGTGGCACGTGTGTGGTGGCTAGCACGTGTCGCCCCCAGGGTTTACTCTCCGGCTGTCGGCCGTGCGGGGGTTCCCTGAGTTATAAAAAAAAAAAAGTAACTGTTCACACCTAAAATTAATTAGGTTGTCAACAATTGAAATAAATAAATAAATAAATTCAAAGGATGACGTCACCAGCACTAGATGACCCACACAAGCAAAACAGCTGGCAAATATTGGAGTCACAGGCAGGAAATTTGAAATTAAAAAAAAAATTGGTGAATGAAGACCAAAAGTGCCAAGGGAATTGTCATCGAGGCAGTCGACAAAGAAAAGAACATCCCTGCTTTGGATAGACAGGTGTCAAGCTAGAAAGAGCTCGACGAAAGCCCCTACTTTGGAAGGGCAGGTGTCAAGCCAAAAGCGAGCTCGATGAGGGCCCTTGCTTAAGAAGGACATGTGTCAAATGGAGAAAAGCTCGATGATAGTTATCATTTTGGAGGACAAGTGTCAGATGGAGAAAAGCTCGATGACAGTTATTATCCCGGAGGACAAATAGGCTCGATGACGGTTCTCATCCCGGAAGTCAAGTGTCAAATTGTGAAGAAATCAATGACGGTTATCATCCTAGAGGACAAATGGGCTCAATGACGGTTATTATCTCATAAGACAAATGGGCTCAATGACGGTTATCATCTCAGAGGACAGATGAGCTGGATAGCGGTTATCATCTCGGAGAACAGGTGTCAGAAATAGAAGAGTTCGACAATGGTTATTATCCTGAGAAGAACAGGTGTCAACACAGAGAGAACTCAAGAACGGTTATCACTTTGGACAAAAGACAAGATCGATAGCAGTTGGCGGATAAATATCATTAAATGAATGGTGAAGATGAAATCAACGATGGATATCGCACACGATGTCAAAGACGGTTACCAGGTCTACATTATAAATAGCGTTCGGTTGCCAACAGAAGCCCCTGCGCATACAAACCAAAATGCTGTCTTTTTATCCTTACTTTCCAGTTTCGTACTTTTAGTTTTCGTAGCTGTAGCTGTTTATGCTCTTAGTCAGTAGCTTTGTAATATCATGTCGATGAACTTTGGATGCCGCCAGTAATTGAACGGATTCATCTGAATACTCTATAAAATTCGAGTCAAATATTGTCATCGTATGAAATTTGTGTTATCAATCAAGACAATCACATCCTTTGTTCACGCCTGGATCGCTCCTGTCCGGAATTAGACCTAGAACCCGGTCTCCTCTCATTAAAAATCGAAAAACAACTTTCGGTGAATTATATTTCATCACGGAAGCCATTTCCAGCGAAACAGTAACATATTATTGTCAGGAGAAAGCCTGTGTTTTGTCCATCCGTCTTTGAAGGCCTTTAACAGCAAGATTAGCAAAACAGAAACTTTAGTAGCACTTAAGACATTCCACCAGCAAAATCGGTATATCATATGCTTAAGCGCACAATTTTAACATAAAAGTGGAAAACGCGATGAAACAGACTGATAGACCCGCAAGCAATTAACAGAACAAAAACCTACTAAGATGCCCTTAAGGAGATTGACTGAAAATTAATGGAATCACTCCATTCGATTTTGTCACGGAGGATATCCATCTAAGACGGCTCGGTAAGCTTTCTTTGTTTTTACTTTTCATTTTTTAGAGCTAAATGTTGTACGTTTCCACCCTCTGTGATCCTTTATGCTTTGTTTGGGACATGGATTAAACGAAAATAGGTGAAGAAAATTGCGAATTTTTTCAAATGTTTTCTCCATTTATTCTCAGATAAAATTTGAATCTTTCCCAAATTTCAACACCGCCTTCCATTTCCCTCCCCTCCCCTCCTCTCCCAAACAAAATATTTATGCTGATTTTATCTCCCCGAGTAGTGTTGCATTATCAAAGCAACCATTTGACAGAAGAAGTTGGAGCAAGGAATACTTTGGGGTAATCCGTTTTTGTTTTACCTACATAAGCAGATTTTCGGCAATACCTACCTGAATTGATTCTGGGTTACTAAAACTCCTTTGTTCTTCTTCATGAATGAAAGCATAGCTAGAGACATGAGACCTTTATGAAGTAGTGTGCGAAGCAGCAATAAGTGGGCAAAGTAGCAGCCAGGATAAAAAGGCCAGTGTAAAATGGGAACCTCGCCGTATATACTCAACAAGAATTTCCAAGAAGTCAATATCTTTACTGTATATTTTCAGATCCAGAACCTGAACACAGCATGCTTGGCAAACTTTACGAGCTGCGCAAGGTTATGTCCAACACCCCGGTTTAGTGGTGATACGGGATATAAAGGGCTTTGCCTCACGCATGAACATTCAATTTTAAGGTGCGTGGTTTTCTCTTTTGAATGCGTCCGGTTGATCCTAGCTTTAGGATCTGCTGCCCATCTCTATCAATCTAAATATATTCTACAACTCATGCATCCATAATGTGCCCATTCCCCTAAAACCAACAATTTACCGTCCTGTTCAGTATAGTCTCGTGATGTTATACTTTCGTTTGCTTGTTTTTCTTTCAATTTGTTCTTGTACGTTTCTGATGTACAAGAACATCTCTTTTATTAATAAAATCCTCCTTTTATCTATAAGAAATACACAATGTCCAATTTAATTGAGAAAGGAAAGAAAAAAAAAAAACAGTAAATTTAATTTGAAAGCTATGCGTAGATAAATATTGCACATCATATGGAGCCGAAGGTACATCGTCCGGATAAAGAATTGAAATCCACAGCAATGATTACTGGATCGTGATAATCGTTGAGAAATTTCTTACTGCAAGTAAAGAAAATTAACAATAAATTTTGCATAAATCAATAACTGGTAGCATATGTTTGCTTTGTATTGCAAACATTTCATTATTCTTAGAGAAAGGCCATCGAAATACGACAAAATTGGTAGAATAGACTCATAGTCAAGGGACCTTCGTAACATTTACAATTTAAAATCACCTACTTGATCACAACTAGAATGAGCCTGTCGAAATAAAATGAGAAATAAGTACAAACAAATGGAGAAGAAATACTAGCTAACATACATTCCACCATCTCGAACCAGAGCCTTCATCTGCCCATATTCTTCATCTTGTCTTTTCTTATCCTCTGAATTTCAGACACCAAGTGGGTGAAGCAAATAGATCAAGGCAAATTCAAAAGCCAATACGTTGCAGATTGAGCAGGAGGATGAATGATAAACTGGATTCTTCCAACATCAAAGAGAGGTCAAGTTGTAGAACTTCACGGCACAAGAATGATAATGAATCTCCTCCAGTTTTAGTCTCAGAGTAAAATTTTGAATTTCTGTAAGTAAAGCACTGCATCACAACAATTGCAATCGAACTCCAAATTAGCGGAATCCGCCAGAAATGCAGAATGCGGTTTTCCTGATGCACAGAGCCGGACAAATACGAAAAGATTCATATGCTGGAAGCTTCCATACGATCCATATAATTCCAGTCCTTACAGAAACAGCGGGAGGGAAACACATGCTTACAAGCAAATTATCACACCTTCTAGGTCCACAATACGGCTTTGTTGCATGTCTATCTGATCAATTAGTTTTCGCATTTGACTTTGTACAACGAGTCTCTCTCTCTCTCTCCCCCCCACACCCATCTCCCTCTCATTTTCATATTTATAGCATTATAATCGTACCTCTACTCACAAGCTACTTCTTGCAACCCAAAAATGAAACAAAAGGTCCAGGTCCCCTTAGAACTTCTCGACTCAATCATTAAACAAAATACATGAGAATTACTAGCATCATTCAACTGCGAATCCTCTCAGAAGCTACTCCTCCCAAAGGACAGCAGCACAATCAGACCATCCAAAGACCAAACCAACCAAATAATGTAATGGGTCCAACATTAGTACTTCTTGACTAACCATAAAAACAGAGTGCATGAGAATTACTACCATCATTCAATGGAGCATCCTCTTCTTGCTCGAACGGACTGACTCTTCCCAATTGATATTTCAAGCAAGATAGTAAAATTACTAGATTCAGAACTTAGCATTGTAAAGTATATGCTCAATATGACAAATTCAGAAAGGTTCCTCCTACACGGCTAGGAAAAGGTTCCACCACACAGTCTCGTTATTTCTTTTTCAAACTCAATATGCGCACAGAGTTGCAGATCGAAGTTACCTAAGCTTATAATTACTTAACTTGAAAGTCTACATGCTGGCTGCACGTGATAATAAGAAGTTTACTGGGTACATATCTTAATAACTTAATGTGTATACTTTTGGAAACAAAGCTAGAGGTTCAAATGGCCATCAATCCAGAATGAGAGGCCGGCATGAGGTATTAAGATGGACTTACGGCAGCAAAGTCGATCAGCATATTCCGATTGTGTAGTGCAAAGACTCATCTGAGGGAGAGAGAAAAAGGAAAAACAAAAAAGTAAAAGTCAAACGAGGAAACGTATAATATTGGTGGGGAAACAGATGAAGTAAGGACAGCCACTGGACACATAATGATGCAAGAAGAATTGATCACAAAGCCAACAGGACTGCTACATAGGTATGTAAATTGCTTGATGCTGAAGCATCTCTTTAAAGCCGAAGAAAAGCGATACAGTTGGGGAAGAAACTGAACTGAAAGATTTGATGAAGCTGGAGAAAAGAAAAGTTGAACAGGAATCCTTTTTCCTGGCCAGGAACCGTTTTGGATATCTTTTCTTGATAATCATAAGATAAGGCATCTCCCAAGCCAGTGAGCAATAGTTTACACGTGAAATCGGAGAGCTGAGGGGCTTAAAAGGCAGCAGTTGAAGGCGAATCTAAAAAAGAAGTTTAAATGTGGTTATAGAATATTAGTGTGTCTTAGGATAGCATGACTATAATTCTTGATGGTTCCTTGATAAGTAAAAATTCATGAATGAGGCAAAAGGCAATACAATCCTGTACTCAATCGTAAGATGTCCTGTCCTCTACTAGAAAGCAGACCAGCAGAGAAAAGAAAAACGAGTTTCACCTAAAATACTACCACCAAAGCGTAAAAATACCCGAGCTTGTTGGGACAGAGAGAAGGAATTGCGGCGAAGGCCAGAAGTTGGGAAAAGGTGAAAAGTTAGAAGCTTTTGAAGCTTTGAAGCTTCGAAGCTTCGGCGATGGCAGGGGAACAACAATAGTGAGGGGTGCTCTCGCGTGGGATGACAGTATGGAAGTCCTGATGTTAATGCCATTACTCAGATGATCTTCGCTCTTATGCTTTGAGACAAGACCTCGTGACCGTTAAATGGAAAGTCCAAAGATGTTCATGCATATCGCCAAAAATTCAAAGTAAAAGTAAGTTCAACTCAAGAGAGATAAGCAAATAGAGTGTGGTGGCTACATTCATAGGCTTCACTTAAAACTGTGCCCATCGACCGACTGAACTTTAACAGAACAAGAAAAGAACGTATCACTTGCCATCAGTGGTACTCTCAGGAACTTCGACATCTGGATTGTCGAGCTGGCTATGGACAGTGAAGCACAAAGGCTCGAAGAGAGCCGAGCTTGTTGGGACAGAGAGAAGGAATTGCAGTGAAGGCCATGAAAAGTTCGAAGCTTTTGAAGCTTCGGCGATGGCGGGGGAACAGCAATATCGAGGGATGTTCTCGCGTGGGATGTTAGTGTGGAAGTCTAAAGATGTTCACGCATATCGCCTAAAATTCAAACCCATAATTTATTTAAGGGGAAGAGGAAAGGCCAAACATGACAACAATCTCTTTCTCAAACAGCTAAACGGCCAGCACGGCGCTAAACGGAGTGCTGGCGAGGACCTAGTAAATGTAAATATAACCTGCTCCTACTCTACTATAAAAGGAGCACTGCTCCTACACTACTCTTCTTCTCCTTTCCTCCCCTCTTGTCTGCCTTTCCGAGTCACTCCTCCGCCGTGTTCGGAAGGGCGTACGTGTTCCTGCAAATAAATTAAAAACGAAAAAGTTAGGTAAATAGAAGGAAAAAAAGCAAAAGAGCAAGATCACCACTAAGTATACCCTTCCACGAGCTCGAATTCGGCGGCCTCGAGACTCTTCCTCATCTGTTCCACTTGCAACTCCATTTCTCCAGCAGCGGGGACCGGGGCATTGACTGTAACCCTTTGAAGCCTATAGGGCCCTTCGACTTCGGAACTCTCCAATAAAGCAATTAAAACTTCTATTTCCTGGAGCGAGTGCACCGCGACAGTCCTTTGGTGGAGGACTTTATAGCCTTCCGCGAGATAAGCCACATCAGCAGCAGCACAGGCTTTGGACGCTGCGGACGTGGCTTTCCTCCCGGCCCTCACGCTCTCCCGGACCAAGCGAGAGCGCTCGGCATGCAGAAACGCGCGCTGTTGGCTGAGCAGGACAAGATGCGAGAGAGGAGTGGCCGCCATGAGGCTCGTTTTTGTTTGGACGAGAGGGGCAAAGGTGATTTTTCACCCTAAGGAGGTGACCTTAAATAATGGCTGACAGCTTCATCGCTGTGATCTTCATTCTGCCGGTAGGTGAAAGGGTTGTTCTTGGTTTTGTTTTAATGTGTATGAGCTGCGATTGTGGATTGTGTGCGGAACCTATTCGGTTACGCTTTTCCTTTTTATTTTTTCTTTTAAAATCTTTATGGATAAACAAGGAGGTGAGGATTTCAACCGCGATTTTCTTATGGATGTTCATCACATAATTAGCTCGATTAGACGGTCATCCATGCTCTCTTGAAATCTTTCCGTTGTGTTCGCACCAAAAGAAACGGTTAATTTTGGCTGCACCCGACTTCTTTCTTTCATTCTTTCTTTCGTTTGCTCAACTACTTTAATGTCTTTTTTTCTCAACGAGTGAACCATTGATATGTTAACCATTCATAACATCATGTTCCATAGGAGTGATACGAAAACAAAAGGAAGGAATGAGAGGGGAAATAATCAAGACACGGACAGAGCCACCTAAATTTTATGTTGTTAATTATGGAGATAAAACAAAGGTATGGAGGGAGAAGAGGAAATTTTTCTTTGTTAATCGTACGAATCCCTCTACTTTTGACGGATTAGGGGCTATGAGATAGCTACACAATATTGGTCGCACTAAAACTAATTTTTTTTTGCTTTTCTTCTCCCTCTCTAAACCGGCCTACCGAAGATAGTGTAAATTGTCTCCACTCCCTCTAGCATTAAGCCCCTTTGGGGGATGTGAGTATGCTGTCTCGTGTACGAGGCAGATTTCATGATCAGGACAGACTGAACTACATTCAAGTAGTGGTGTGCAAAGGGAACTGACCGGACCGGGAACCGCCCGGACTGGACTGGAACAACACTGTTTGGGCGGTTCTAAGGGGTGCGGGTCCGGTTCCCGGTTCCTAAAAGTGGAACCGGTGTCTGGGCGGTTCGGCTCCTGATTCCAAGGGGGAACCGGACCGGACCGGGCCGACTGGACAGGACCGGACCGACATATTTTTTCTTCAAAAAAATTAGTAAAATGTGAACTAAATCCTAAGTGAACTTTATTGATATAAATTCATTGACAAAAATTAGTAAAATGTGAACTAAAATACCTAAGTATTTGACCAAAAAAAAAAACTAGACCCTAAGTGACCGGTTCTATTGGACCGGACCGGAACCGGAACGGACCAACGGTCCGGTCTGGTTCCCGGTCCTAGGACCAATCGGTCCGGTCCCCGGTTCCACTCGGAGCTGGGACCGGACCAGGAACCGATCACCCCTACATTCAAGGTAATAACTTATTCCTTTATTAAGATAAAACCTACTTAATTAGATGATTTGAGGTCTACCGGCACCGTCGGACTAATTAGAAATCAATATGTCATTTTCTTTTAACAAATGTAACCGTAACGAATGAATTTCATAAAATTCAACACATTGCAAAATACATTACCCTTTGTTGATCAACATATCTCTAAAATTTGAAAAAGCCCGTTCTATCGAACTTTCGAGGAGATAGATGTTTTTTGTGCACCGCAAGATTTCTTTGGTAGTTGAGAATTATGTAATTTGACCGTGCTCTTCGTTCCTTAACGATGGAAAGAAAAAAAGGTTTCCTGTAAATCGCAAACTGATCCATACCAGACGTTGTATTTGATCAGAATGAACTATAACGGTGGGATTAAATCGGGTTAACCCAAACCCTAGCCCCATCTCTCTCTCATTTTCATATTTATAGCATCATAAACGTACTTCTCCTCACAAGCTACTCCTTGCAAACGTACAGAAGCACAGGAAACATGTATACAGGACAAGACCATCCGTAGACCAAACTAACCAAAATGAAACAGGTCAGCCCGTAGAACTTCTCGACTCAATCATTAAACAAAATACATGAGAATTACTAGCATCATTTAACTGCGAATCCTCTCAGAAGCTACTCCTCCCAAAGGACAGCAGCACAATAAGACCATCCAAAGACCAAACCAACCAAATAATGTAATGGGTCCACCATTAGTGCTTATTGACTAACCATAAAAACAGAGTACATGAGAATTACTACCATCATTCAATGGAGCATCCTCTTTTTGCTCGAACGGACTGACTCTTCCCAATCGATATTTCAAGCAAGATAGTAAAATTACTAGATTCAGCACTTAGCATTGTCAAGTATATGCTCAATATGACAAATTCAGAAAGGTTCCTCCTACACGGCTAGGAAAAGGTTCCACCACACAGTCTCGTTATTTCTTTTTCAAATTCAATATGCGCACAGAGTTGCAGATCAAAGTTACCTAAGCTTGTAATTACTTAACTTGAAAGTCTACATGCTGGCTGCACATGATAATAAGAAGTTTACTAGGTACATATCTTAATAACTTAATGTGTATCCTTTTGGAAACAAAGCTAGAGGTTCAAATGGCCATCAATCCAGAACGAGAGGCCAGCATGAGGTATTAAGATGGACTTACGGCAGCAAAGTCGATCACTATATTCCAATTGTATAGCGCAAAGACTCATCTGAGGGAGAGAGAAAAGGGAAAAACAAAAAAGTAAAAGTCAGAAGAGGAAACGTATAATATTGGTGGGGAAACGGATGAAGTAAGGACAACCACCGGACACATATACTGATGCAAGAAGAATTGATCACAAAGCCAACAGGACTGCTACATAGGTATGTAAATTGCTTGATGCTGAAGCATCTCTTTAAAGCCGAAGGAAAGGGATAAAGTTGGGGAAGAAACTGAACTGAAAGATTTGATGAAACTGGAGAAAAGAAAAGTTGAACAGGAATTCTTTTTCCTGGCCAGGAACCGTTTCGGATATCTTGTTTTGATAATCATAAGATAAGGCATCTCCCAAGCCATTGAACAATAGTTTACACGTGAAATCGGAGAGCTAAGGGGCTTAAAAGGCAGCAATAGAAAGCGAATCTAAAAAAGAAGTTTAATTGTGGTTATAGAATATTAGTATGGCTTAGGATAGCATGACTATAATTCTTGATGGTTCCTTGATAAGTAAAAATTCATGAATGAGGCAGAAGGCAATACAATCCTGTACTCAATCGTAAGATGTCCTGTCCTCCACCAGAAAGCAGACCAGCAGAGAAAAGAAAAACGAGTTTCACCTAAAATACTACCACCAAAGCGTAAAAGTACCCGAGCTTGTTGGGACAGAGAGAAGGAATGGCAGTGCAGGCCATGAAAAGTTCGAAGCTTTTGAAGCTTCAGCAAAGCTTCGGCGATGGCAGGGGAACAACAATATTGAGGGATGTTCTCACGTGGGATGTTAGTGTGAAGTCTAAAGATGTTCACGCATATTGCTTAAAATTCAAACCCATCATTTTTTTAAGGGGAAGAGGAAAGGCCAAACATGACAACAATCTCTTTCTCAAACAGCTAAACGGCCAGCATGGCGCTAAACGGAGTGCTGGCGAGGACCTAGTAAATGTAAATATAACCTCCTCCTACTCTACTATAAAAGGAGCACTGCTCCTGCACTAATCTTCTTCTCCTTTCCTCTCCTCTTGTCTGCCTTTCGGAGTCACTCCTGCGCCGTGTTCGGAAGGGCGTACGTGTTCCTGCAAATAAATTAAAAATGAAAAAGTTATGTAAATAAAAGAAAAAAGGGCGAAAGAGCAAGATCACCACTAAGTATACCCTTCCACGAGCTCGAATTTGGCGGCCTCGAGACTCTCCCTCATCTGTTCCACTTCCATCTCCGGGCCATTAACTCTAACCCTATTAAGCCTATAGGGCCCTTCGGTGCTCTCGAATAAAGCAATTAAAACTTCTATTTCTTGGAGCGAATGCACCCCACACTCCTGTTGTGGAGGACTTTATAGCCTTCCGTGAGATAAGCCTCGTCAGCAGCTGCACAGGCTTTGGACGCTGCAGACATGGCTTTCCTCCCGGCCCTCACGCCCTCCCGGATCAAGCGAGAGCGCTCGGCATGCAGAAACTTGCGCCATTGGCTGAGCAGGACAAGAGTCGAGAGAGGAGTGGCCGCCATGAGGTTCGTTTTTGTTTGGACGAAAGGGGTAAAGGTGATTTTCACCCTAAGGAGGTGACCTTAAATAATGGCTAACAGCTTCCTCGCCGTGATCTTCCTTCTGCCGGTAGGTGAAAGGGTTGTTCTTGGTTTTGTTTTAATGCGTATGAGCTGCGATTGTGGATTGTGTGCGGAACCTATTCGGTTACGCTTTTCCTTTTTTTTATTTTTCTTTTAAAATCTTTATGGATAAACAAGGAGGTGAGGATTGCAACCGCGATTTTCTTATGGATGTGCATCTCATAATTAGTTCGGTTAGACGGTCATCCATGCTCTCTTGAAATCTTTCCATTATGTTCACACCAAAAGAAACGGTGAATTTAGGCTGCACCCGACTTCTTTCTTTCTTTCTTTCTTTTTTTTTTTGCTCAAGTACTTAAATGTCTTTTATTCTTAACGAGTTGAATCAATGATATGTTAACCCTTCATAACATCATGTTCCATGAAAGTGATACGAAAATAAAAGAATGGAATAAGAGGGGAAAGTAATCAAAACCTAGAAAGAGCCACCTAAATTTTATTTTGTTAATTATAGAGATAAAACAAAGGCATGGAGGGCGAAGAGGAACTTTTTCTTTGTACTAGAAAAGAACGTATCACTTGAATGCTTGAAGCTCTTAAGAGGATCTAGATAGAGCGCAATGATGTGAGAGAATCCATGCATTGACTTACCCAGTTGGAAACGGCTTTGTTTGTTTTCACCATTATCTTCGACTGGAATTGAACCATGTGATAAGCGAGTCATTGGCGAAAACAAACAATGCGCAGTCATGTTCAATATATGTTAGAGGAGGTCTTAGAGCATATCTTTTATGTCTTTCAACATCTTCTTACCGAAGATGTCATGCGGAAATTCTCATTTAAGAAACTTTTCGCGTTCACCGTAAATGTTTCTATTAACTTGGGATTTCCTTCTGCTGACAGTTCCATTCTTCATGCAGTGCCATTACTACTATATTATTCTTTGAAACAGTCGACTTATAAATTTCTACTTTTTTCCTAGAAGCTTAAATGCATCTTATAAAATATTCCAATTGACAAAGAATCCGGTAAAACCACAACGTAACCATTTTACCACTAAGTGGGGCTGGAATAAAAGAATCTTATAAAGAGTTAAAAAGACTTTCAATATAGGCATCCCGGGGAACTTATAAAACCACATTCATCGCATAGATGGTGAGATATATGCATAGCACACATATCAGATGAAAAAATAAGAGCATTCTTGTCTGCGTTTTATAGAAAATTATCAAAAAAAATTTGCTAAAGGAAAAATGTGAATAATATCATATGTGAATCTGCATGTCAACACTTGAGTATTGCGAAAGTTTTTAGAGTTTTCTTTTTGAAAAAAGTCAAAATGCATGAGCCTTAAGATTTATATTAAGTAGAAAGTAAAAAGTAAAAGTAAATAGAGCGAGACCTTAGGAAATAAAAAAAGGAACCAAAAATTAAAGCTGCGCTCAGAGCCCAAGTAAATGCACTGTGCACCAAACAGTTGAATGAAGGATGCCTAAGAGATTGTGGATAAGAGCAACCATAAGCAGTGCCCCGGCTGGAGGCACAGAAAGTGCTAGTTGACTAAGTTTCTTAGCAAAAGCAGCAGCCAAATATGCTGGAAGGAGGGGGTGATTTTAGGCAGTAATCAAGCAGCTGCAATTAACAATTAGCGTACGGTGCGAAAGCAATCCAAAGGTTCAGAAAAGCATAAATGCCAGATAGATTGTCTCTAGCTTCATGTTCGTACTCTTAGACGTTCATATATGTCTCGACAACGTAAGAACATAAGAAAGCAATGAAGCCAGTAAAGCATACAGAAAATGTCAGCTTCACGTCAGGAATGGTCCAAATCGCTTTATTGGATAGCTCCACCACCTCTACTAATGCACAGGCGTCTACATGAACTTGCATATCGGTCATCAGAAGAAATTACCATTATCTAAGCTGCCGAAAGTAATGGTTCACATATTGCATTAACATAGTTTGTAGCATACACAAATTACAAACCCTTGATCATTGCTAACTTCATGCCTCTATAACAATTCAGAGTATTCTAGGTCCCATATAGACATAAATCACATATTCAAATGAAAATTATCGGGATGCAGGACTGCTGGCAGAACTGATACAAAAAGTCAGATACTATAATAGACATGATCAGTGAAAGATCACTTCGAAAATTTTTGCCGTGTTTTGCAATGAACATTGAGGGTTGCAAACATGCATAAAGCTTTTCATAGAAGTTGGCATATTCTAAGCCATATTGCGTCATGAGGAAGAAGAGACTGCTCAGAGCCATGACACTGACAAGTCCACCAATGTCGTACGATCCCGTTAAGAAATCACTGCAATTTTTCAGTTTACACCGTAAGTTGCATTTCTCGAGCATGAAAGATGTCAAATTCACAAGGAAAAAAAAAATTCTGGAAGCAAACTCACCATTACTTGATGGAATTAGACAGGTGAGGAATAACTGCCTGAGGGAGAGAGACCAGAACCTGAGTGTCCAAAGCTAGGCATGTCATTTAGTTTTAAATAGAATTTTGGACGTTTAGTCAATACGACACCCCATCCATCAGGAAACCAGGATAATATGGAGCGATAGGTTAACTAATGTCAATACTAGAGACGATGAAGGAAACATGGTTTTGCTAGTAATTCCAGCAACCCAAACAAGGTCGTACTAAAACATTTGTTGCTTATACCAAACTACTATTAAACGTCAACCTTAATATGAGGTTCAGGAGCCAAAATAAATAATCACTTAAAAAAGACAAGATTTTCCATATTTTTACATGGCAAACAACCGGCAATGAAGAATACTAGATGGCAAAGGCTCTTTCAAACCAGTTGCATCAGTCAACAGGCACTCGAAACTTCTTCCAATGTTGATGTACCAAGATGCAAAGATAAATCCATCATCTTATACTCCATTTGCATGATCAAATCATAAAATGAAACACAATGAACCAGTGGACAGCGCTACCAGGGACACCACAGAGAGTCATGCTCTGGAAACTTTTATGCGCATGATTATAAAGTAGTTCCCAGACATACCTCTTTATATACATCAAGTGGAAGTAGCAGCCTCGAAAACGATATCCATGCTTTAGTGAACATCAATTTTATCTTCTTAGCTATTTTGGTGGCAGACAGTACCTGAAGAGATATTAAACAGAGAAGCAAATACCCATTCTATAAGTAGAAAGTAAGCATATAGATCGCTTTGAATATTCAAAAAGAAAAGTTGAAGAGGCATATCAGGAAAATCTTAATGAGCAGTAAATTAGCCAGTAATACATACAGAAGATTCATGCTTTTCACTTTTAGGCTTTTCAACTTCTGGTTCTAAAGACTCGGATGTTCCACTACCATCACCTCTTTTTTGAACCAAAAAATTTTGAATATAGCAACAAGAAAGTATGAACATCCTGTCGAACATGCAGCGTTTACCTGAACCACCACTCCACATCTCACAATCAGACTTTTCATCCAGCTTGTTCAGAGGAGGACATGGGATATGATGTAATGGATCGTACTGATTGGGCGCTCGATGCTGCAACAAGTAGTAAATCAATCACAAAGGCATGCTCATTGCTCCATAACACGAATTATCATTCTGCTGCTGAATTCTACGCATTTTCTTTGGCATGTAATGATTTTATCAACAGTTTGATGCTTAGTTAATTACTCAGAAACCCTTTACCGGTAATATATCTAGAAATATCTTCCTGTGTGTATTGACACTTAAATTTTGACTAATTATTTAGTAATTCACTGTATGAAAAATCAGGGATCGACCTTGGCTCCTAGCAAAAATAATAGCATATAGTCCTTAGGAGCATATTTCAATTAATTGCATTTAATCGGACCGGCGGTGGATGGTTTTGAGCTAAATTGAATAGACTGAGCCTACGAAGAGGGTGCAAACTTCGGCTAGCCGATGTGAGGAGTGGTGGCCGAAATTCACTAAGGAGGAGAGCCTTGATTGGCCTAATTCGAGCTTAACCGAAAGGTCGGCAATTCTATTCTCAAAACATACACAATCGAGAACACACAATTGAGAGACATACGAGCGTGAGGGGGAGAGAGACGAGTCGCGGCCAAACCTCACGGCCGCGTCTCACTGCTCGGCCGAGCACCTTCAAGGCCAAGACCCCACCTCACGGTGACGCTGCTCCACCTCCATCGCGCCTGCTATTGCCGTTGTTGTCCCCCGCCCCCGCTGTTCGTGACATCGTCACTGCCTTAGCCCAGGCGACGAAGCTGCTGATCCGACTACGAAATAGCAACCCGAGCCACCCCGACGGTGTCGCTGCTCTGCTGCTTCCCTCCTCGACGGGGTCTCTGTTCCAACGTGAGGAGTCAAAACGCGAGCTGTTCCTGTGTCCCTGTTGTCCATGACGTGCCGCTGCTTTCCTCCACCGAGCCGGCCAGCCGTAAGACCAGCCCGAAGCCGCACCTCCACCTGCACCAAGACTCCCCTAGCCGAAAAGCTGCTTCATGTCCGCGACGACGACTTGCTGCTCTTTGCTCCAGCCAGCCGACCAATACCTGCCGATCTCCTTGCCGTGAGCAACACTGACGAGCCACGACCACCCTCTTTTGGCCGAGTCCCCACCTCCGTGCACCGCTGGCCGCCGTTCGAGTTTGTCCATCACCGGTTCAAATTTGGAAACAAATCTTTGGATTAGGTAAATATCTTATCCTGATTTGGTTTGAATATTTTATTACTTAATTTGTGCTTATCGATATCTAACGTTGCATATTTTGAGTGATAGGCAAATCCCAATTATGATTATTTCCTAATTTGCAGCATGCATATTTTATAGGTAATTCTATTCATAAGGCCTTAGATAGGATTATGGATTGCGTGGCGAGAATGTATAATTTGATCTTTGAGGCTTAAGATTGGGTTGTGGATCATCATTCGCAACTTGATTAGATAATGTTTCCTTGTTTGAATTAATTGAATGCTATCTTTGATAGTTCGAGTTTATCTCAAATGTATTGGATGCATATTTTGTATGATTTTTTCTTATTAAAAAAATACAAAAGATTGCTTGATAAATTAGGATGATTTCGTTATTTAGAATAGATTGCATGTTATGATAATATCTATCTAGTTAAAATAATTTTTTTTGATAAAAAAATATGATTTAACTTAAATTATTTACTAGTTTAAATTGGATAATATTCTGTGCTAGATAGATTATTTTCATTGCTTTTAAATTACCAATTTAATGAAAAATACAAAAAAAATCATCTTAGGATAGACTCTCAGACAATATTGCATGTTTGAGTTAATATCACATGTTTAAAATATTTTTCCAAGATAGGATAGGATTTGGGTCAAATTATTTCCTAATATGGATTGGATAACTATTTCTCAGGAAAATTTCAAATAAGGCCCCAAAGTGGATGAGTTTTCTCAAAAGAGGACCCAAAGTGAACGTTGTCTCAAATAAGGATCTGAGGTGACCATTTAGTTTCAAATAAGGACCTCAAATCTTCCGGCGACACAACTAGGGGCATAATCGTCCAAAGAAATTTCTTTTTTATCTGTTCACTGTTCATCTTCTTCATGCTTGCGCTTGGAGGAAAGTTGCAGCTCTTGAGTTGACCTCCATCTTCTTCTTCAACAACAATGGCATCCTCAAGCTCACCAACGAGGCAAGTCGCTTGATGGGCCACGCTTTCTACTACTCCCGTTCTAGTTCAAAAACCCAAAGGGTGGCGACGTCTCCTCCTTCGTCTTCATCGCAGTCACCGAGCACTCGAATCTCAACGGCCATGGCCTCACCTTCGCCGTCTCTGCTACCATGGACCTTGAGGCCCCGCCCAACCAATATCCGGGCCTCCTCAATGCTAAAAACATCGGTTCTTCAGCTACCTCCTTGCTATCGAGCTCAATGTCGTCAAAACTTCAAGTTCTAGATCTGAATCTGAAGAGTGGGAAGGTAATTCAGGCGTGGATTGATTACAAATCGGGATGACATCGGATCTCCCCGTACCTGATTCGACCCATTTTCTGCGTTCCCTTTGTTTTCCTTGCCTCCGTAAGTGTTTGCCTTCTCGAAGAACCAATCTGGTTCATGAACTTGTGTGGAGTCTTTGCGTCGATGCTCGCGAGACCTCAGAGCAGTCCCCGTGGCCTCGGGCTCGAAGTCTTCCGATTTTGGTTCACCGAAGTCGAGGCCTTCCATGAGCTCCCACACTTTGATGACTTCAGGGGCTTCCATTTGCGAGCCGACAACCCTCCCTTCAATCTTACGCTCTGTGACGGTGATTTCTTGTTCTTTGCGGGGGTGTCGGTGGCGAAGGCAACCCTCACTCATCACTGTCCAGCCTGAGCATGCCGTGAGTGTTGGAGGTGAGGGAGACCACATAAAAAAAGATGGGTCGTGTGGCCGCCATTGATGACCTGACCATGACCATGACGAGGATGATGCTCACGATCTTGCTCTTAGCATGAAGAAGATGAATAGTAAAAAAAGGAAAACAAAAAAAAAGAAATGACTTTGGACAAAAATACCCTTGCTCGTTCCACCGGAATAAGCACATGCTCGCCGACCGACAAAGATTTGACCGGTCGGTAAGCTTAGACCTCTGTTTGAGATCAAATGATCACTTCAGACCCCTATTTGAAACTCAATAACCACTTCAAACCCTTATTTGAGACAACGTTTACTTTGATCTTTTTTTAAGAAAACTCATCCACTTTGGGGCCTTATTTGAAATTTTCCCCTATTTCTTCTAAATAGTTTATTTTAGGTATTAACTAATTTGGTTAGAAAAAATTCTGAATTTTAATAAAATACCAAAAATACCATGTGTATATCATATAACTTTAGTTGCATAAATGCCACGTCATCCATGTATGCCACATCATCGCTCGCATTCTATTTAGTGATTGCATGTTTAGGTCATTTTAACTTAGAATTGCATTTCATGTAGGTTAGTCTTTATTTCAAGATAAAAGAAAACCCAAAAATAATTAATAGCTTTGGTGTGTTTAATTTTTTTTTTTCTTTCGATTTATTTATTTGCTTTTGAGTATTAATTTTATTGATTGCGCACCTGCATGCTCATCACTCACTTGTTAGTGGCTACATCTAAATTCAATCCAAGTTGCCTACAAAATATTTTGAAAATAAAAAAAAAAAAAGTACCAAAAGTGCATTAGAATAATATAGCGTAATCAAGTTTCCGAATTCATTTACTCTTTGGCTTGTAGAAATAAAGTATTCTTACATACTTTACTTGAGTTTCTAATCGACCTGTGACATTTCGAAATTCCACCAATTGGAATTTATTAAATAACCGAGTTTTATGAAATGTGCTCGCAGTAAATTCTCGCCCAGAACTGATCATTCATGGGAATGCTAACCATTAAGGAAAGGCTAATAGGGGAAATTAAATTCATGCGACTAAAGAAAATTCGATCGTAAATGGACTTCGACCATTAAATCGCGGAAGTGATATTTTGAGCCCATTGTTGTCGATCCAAGGATAGTTAGGGGTCAATTCACCCTTTATCTTAGTAGTGAATCGCGGGTGATTCCGTTGGACCACGAAACGACTTGACGAATGATTATGAAATTATACCGAACGATCGTACCCCTCGGATCAAGTGATTGATCTTCGCGATTTTAATGGCAACCGAGGTCGTCACGCAGCGAACGGACTTGCACGTGACTCGATTCAGTATCAGTCATAAGTCGATTCTGCGAATTTCCCCAACAAGCCACCCGTTAGCTCGAGAATCGCTTGAGTTGCGTTTAATAAAAATTCAATTATTGAATTTAGCCCAAATTGGACTCCGGAAAATTAGGAACACCATAACTGACCTTGTTGAGCACCACGGGTACCACGACCACGGCCAAAGTGACCACCACGACCCCCACAATCTCTAGACTGACCACGACTAGAAAAAGAGAAACTAGGGAGGACACTATAAGTACCAAAAATTGTGTACGTCACTTACTTTAGTGCCAAAAGTTTTCACCGGCTCGCTTAAGTGTCAAATCAGAGAAAAAACGATCACTTAAATGTCAAAGCTTTTTTTTTTTTATTACTTCAATACTAAAATTTTTAAAAAATGATCACTTAAATGCAAAAATTTTTGAAAAACGATCATTTATGTACTAACTCGGTGAGCCAAGTCTGCTTCTGAAAATAATAAAAAATGCCACGTCGGATTTTCGGCGAAAAGTTATGCACGGCACCGGAGTTAGAATTTAAGTGATCGTTTTTCAAAATTTTTAGCATTTAAGTTATTATTTTTAAAAAATTTTAGTACTGAAGTGATCCAAAAAAAAACTTTTGACACCAAAGTAAGCGCCGTACACAACTTTTGACACTTATAGTATTCTCTTATGAGAAACTAGGATGGGTGATAGCATTTCGTTGAGTAGAGTTGGCTATAGTAGAGTTAGCTTGAAAGGAAGGCTCAAAGATCTGCAACTTTTAGAAAGCCTTAATACTCTCGTGACTAAGGAGAAGACATTGTAGATCTGTAAACGAGATTGGTTCTGAACAACCAAGTAATGTAGAAACAATGTCTTGGAGATCAAATCGAAGACCACAGAAGATGTGGACATTGATATCCTCCGATTCAAGAGGCTTGTCTGTAGCACCCATCTCATCGGCAATGGATTTAGCATGCTAAAGGAAATCGATAACTGATTCGTCATGTTTTTGTTGTAGACGTTGGAAACTGAGATGAAAAGAGAGCATACGTGTAGCGGAAGCTAAGCCAAAAGAGGCATTGAGAGCATCCCAAATGGCTTTACTGATTGATTTATCAATAATGAAAGGCAAAATTGATTCTGAGAGGGATGCAATTAAAAGACTCATGATGGAAGCATCTTGTTGTTACTAGAGAGCTGCTTCAGTCGCATTAGAGGGACATAGTTTGGTTCCATCAACATGACCAGAGGTTTTGTCCCTTAAGAAATAGGATAACCTGTGCTTTTCATAGCAAATAATTGGATACCATCAAACGTAAAGAAAGAAAGTAATGAGCAGATCCAAATGGAGGAAGTGTAGAAGATGGGTTTGTAATGGCGATTATGGTGGTGGTGGTGGGGGACTCTCCAGGACCATATTGACCACTCGAAAAAAGAAGAAGAAGAAAGCTAGGGTTGAAAGGGGCATTAGCATTAGATGGCTCTTGATATCATGATGAGATAGGAATAGTTGTGTATTTCCATTAAGCTTAGGTGAGGTATATAAATACCCAAGAGTACATTTTAGAATATTTACTAGCAAGAAAAGAAATAAATAAAATAGAAAACTTTTTTTTTGGTAAGGTTTATAAAATAGAAATTTTTTTTAACTTCTAAAGATAAGATTTCAAATCTTCCAAAAACTGATAGCCCTATATTTGGTAGATATATATTTGTTTGATATTGACGATGGAGAGCTACAGGAGGATCGATGGGAGGGTGAAGAGGGGGAAGGGGTGTTGGAGGTGGCAACGTCAGTGGAGGAGTAGGAGGTGGTGGGGAGAGAGAAAAGGTGGCAGTGGTGGTGGAAAGTGAGTGGGAAAAAAGAGTTTTTATTTCCGTTTCTACTAAAAATAGAGAAATTTTTTGCTTTTCATTTTTATTTCAAATCCATTTTTGAACTAAAAATTTATCCCCAAAAAAAATGAAATTACGTCACCAAATAAATTTTTATTTCAAACCTATTTCCAAAATAGAAAAAATAAAATAAAATAAAATAATTATCATGTGCATCCAAATAAATAAAAGAAATGAAGATAATAGGGTAAGTTATATTCTCCAAGCGCAAGGTGCGTTTCTCACCTCACAATCATAAGAACATTACAACCCTATATGACCCTATACGACGAGCTGTTAACTTATAGTTACAATTAGAGGTGTCAAAATGGGTCATAAATCTATATATGACCCATTTAAAAATAAATGGATCATATATGGGTCACTTTGATTTTAAAGAGTCAAGCTTAAATGGGTTTTTAATTTTATAGCTTAAAGATAAATGGGTTGAGTTTGGAAGCCATGTGCAACCCACCTACTAGACCCATCCACACACTCTCTCCCTCTTTACAAAAATATTTTTAAAAAATCGAAATTTAATTATTTTTATTTTTTCTCCTTTTCTTTTATTTTTATTTTTTCTTTTCTCTTCTTCCTTTTTCTTTTTTTTTTTTTTTTTTCGTGGGTGGTTGGACCATTATCGTTGGCCTCCTGGGCGAGGTCGACCTCTCCCGAGGTCGGGTTGTCGACCTAACTTATAGCTCGAAGCGGCCCAGGCCTCGCAGGCTCCACCTCGCCAAATCCTATAAGAATGACCCGGTGATTGTTAACCCAAAAATAAAGGAAAAATAAATAAAATAAAATAATAATTAAAATTCGATTTTAAAAATAAAAATATATTAATTTTTTTTATTTTTTGGATAATGACTTTATGGAAAATATTTTCTAGAAATGTCACATTTTTAAGTAAAAAAAATTGTAACCTCAATTTAAAAAAAAATTGTAAAATTTTTCACTAACTTTGTATTGCATAAAATGTTTTAGCAGTATAATTTTTAAAAAAAAAATCATAAGAAACAAGTATTCCTAGATTAGGTTAAATATAAAAGTGTTTTAAAATATGGGTTTCTTATTTTAATCGAGATATTTAACTATGAATAAATGGGTCATAAAAGGGTTAAATCAATTTGGATCGAGACCATTTATGAAATTACCCACCCGTTTAATGGGTCTAGTTACAATATTGAATACTACTATTTCAGACAAATATAATATGTATTTATTTTGCGGAAAATAAATGATTAGCAAAATATTTTTTTAAAAATAATTCTTATTTTACTATAAAAATGAATGAACTCAAAAAATATTTAAATATAAATTATTTTTTTATTATTTTTTTATTTTGAGCGATTTTTTTAAGAAAAAGAGGATTATTATAGCCAATAATCGTTAAGTCTAATCAGTGGGGTGGAAGTCTCATCTGCGAACGAGGAGCGAAGAGTATTTTTGTCTTCGGAAGCATCGTTTTCGTCGTCTTCCTCGTTCCTTGCTTCATTGTCACTCGTTCCTGTTCAGACATCGGTGCAATTTGCCGGAATATCATCGCGTTACTGTAACTAAAGACTAACTCGGGCGGGTTGGATGCCTTCCATCGATGGCTTCCACGCCCTTCTCTCCTTCCAGTTCTGCGCACATCATAGCCGCTCAAGACAAGATTTTGCCCGCGAGACCTGCGAGTTTCGCTCGAATCCCTTCGTGGGTCTCCCTCAACCGCGCTTCTCCGGTGAAGCCTCCTCATACCCAGCAGGGCCAAGTGGAGAACTTGCACCTGGTGTCTCTGTCCAGGCAGGGGAAATTCGAGCAAGTTCATGAGTTCATCAAGAGCATGGACGAAGCCGGCATTGCCGTCAGTCCCTCCACGTATAAATTCCTCTTCGAAACGTGTGGGGAGATGGGACTTTTGTCGGACGGGCGATTGATTCGTGATCGGTTGAAGAACCCACCTGGGTTTCTTGAAGATTGCGCTCTCCAAATGTATTGCGACTGTGGGAGTTTATGGGACGCGCGGAGACTGTTTGATAAAATGCCGGAGAGAAGTTCGTACACGTGGGGTGCGATGATATCAGCTTACGCGCAAAGGGGTGTATTGGACAAAGCTTTTCAGTTGTTTTCGCTTATGCAAGATTATGGAGTTGGACCGAATTTTTTCGTCTACATAAGTTTATTGAGGTCATTGATGGGCTCTTCTTGTTTGAAGATTGGCAATCAGATGCATTGTCATTTGATAAAAACTGGGTCAGTTTCAAACGCTTCCGTCGGCACAGCAATTTGCAATATGTACGTTAAATGTGGGTGGTTAGAGGGTGCCAGGTTCGTTGTTGATCAGATGGCTGAAAAGAAAGCAGTCGCTTGGACTGCATTGATGGTGGGGTGCACTGAGGCTGACAAGCAGAATGATGTTCTTCATTTGTTTGTGAAAATGGTCGAGGAAGGTGTCGAATTGGATGACTTTGTATTCTCCATTGTTCTCAAAGCCTGCGCTTTGTTGGAGGACTTGAGAGTAGGAAGGCAAATTCATGGCTACATTGTTAAGCTGGGGTTGGAATCTGAAGTTTCCGTGGGAACGCCTCTCGTGGACCTCTATGTGAAATGTACATGTTTCGAGTCTGCTCTCATGGCATTTCAGAAGATAAACAACCCAAATGATGTTTCGTGGAGCGCATTGATATCTGGTTATTCTCAATCTGGTAGAGTAGAGGAGTGCCTTAAAACTTATAAATCTTTGAGAGTTAAAGATGGGTCACTTAATCCATTCATCTACACTAGCATTTTCCAAGCATGCTCCATGCTTGCAGATATTAATTCGGGTGCACAAGCTCACGCTGATGCAATAAAAAGAGGTCTGATCTCACCTCTATATGGAGAGAGTGCACTGATCACCATGTACTCTAAATGTGGCGATATGGATTATGCCAGTCGAGTTTTCAGGTCAATTAGTGAACCGGACACTGTAGCCTGGACTGCTATAGTAGCTGGGTATGCATATCATGGCGTTGCTTCAGAAGCACTCTGGTACTTTAGGAAGATGCAGGATTCTGGTTCCAGGCCAAATGGAGTCACTTTTGTTGCAGTCCTGACTGCTTGTAGCCATTCGAGTTTGATAACAGAGGCAGAGTGTTACTTGAAATCAATGAACAGTGAGTATGGTGTCGCTCCTACAATTGATCATTTTAATTGTATGATCGATGTTTACTCTCGTGCCGGTCTACTTCAAGAGGCGTTTGAACTGATTAATAATATGAACTTTGATCCTGATGCGATGAGCTGGAAATGTTTACTGGCTGGGTGTTGGAACCATAGAAATCTCGAGCTTGGAAGGATAGCATCAGAGAATCTTCTTCGGCTGAACCCAGATGATACTGCAGGTTACATTCTCCTCTTTAACTTGTGCGTTTCGCATGAGAAATGGGAAGAAGCGGCGAGAATTAGGAAGAAAATGATGGAAAAGAACTTGAGGAAGGGGGTCAGTTGCAGCTGGACTACAGCTAAGGGTAAATGGCACAGGTTTATAGTTGGCGACAGACACCATCCTCAAACAAAGGAGATTTATGAAAAGCTGAAGGAAATTGACTCTCCGGATAGTAACAGTAAAGATCGGTCACTATTAACTGAGGAGGATGCATCTTCTGTTTTGCCGGAGCGAAGACAACAGCTTCTTGAACACAGTGAGAGGCTGGCAATAGCATTTGGGCTGCTCTCCACACCGAGGAATTCGCCCGTTCTCATTTTCAAGAATCTTCGAGCTTGCAGAGACTGCCATGATTTTGCCAAGCACGTGTCTAGGGTGGCCAAACGCGAGATTGTAATTAGAGACTCGAGTAGGTTCCATCATTTTAAGCTTGGTCAGTGCTCCTGCGGTGATTATTGGTAAATGTCGCACGTGTCGTCCTCTCTACTTACCTTGATGGCCCAAGCTGCGTGATTGGTAGGTTACAGGATGACTGTTGTTGCCGTCCACACATACCTCATTCATAATGTTATGCCCATGTAGATTGTATGGGCAATAACTAGTTCATCTGTACTTTCTGCATCATCCTGAATCATATTCCTCATCCCTTGAAAAATGATAATTTTTGCAGTATCAAGATGCAAAATCACCATATATTGCAATAAAAACTACGTACGTACTCGGCACAGACAAAAGATCATTTCACCAGAGCGACGCTATCTGGGGGAACCAGATGATGAAATATCTCATCCATGACAACAGAAGCATAATTAACTGCAATTTAACTTGCAAAATCAGGCGGTAGTTGAGAACATGCGAACAAAGGTCGGGGCTGCACAATAATTAGTGGCACGGCGAAGTTACTAACTCTGCGACATGCATTTTCATCTCCTTGGAAAGCAAAAATATTACTCTGTTATTTCTTTTAGACTCAGGATCAGCTCATTATTCCTGCTTTCTAACTTTTTGAAACATCGAGGCAATTGGTAAATGTTGGCACCTTTCAACTTGCATTCTATAAGCAGGGAGCCTGAATTTTATACAAAGTGATTGTTCATGGAATAAGCCCACATTTCCACTTGTACATTTGAAGGAGAATAACAACGTGATGCTGCAACAAATGAAGATAAAATTACGTAGAGCTATGACGGGAGAAACTTGGATGGCATAGATGTCTCGGCTGCTGCTGCTGTCTGAAATGGCGTGGTGTAATTCTGAGAAATGAATGAACAAAGTTAGGGGCCGGTTTCTTTGCGTGATGCTTCCCAGAGTCGATGCTCGATTCCAAGCTTTCTTAGCTCCATCAGACCTTGCTCGACTGAAACGAAGACAACCCAAATAAATACCGTTAAACAGGCAAGGTTTGGAAATATATGATAACAAATCTAGAATTGAAACTGGAATTTGGCCTTAAGTGTTCGCACAAAAAGCATAGAAATATTACCATCGACAGCGTCGTGTGATGTAGGGGAATGACCACTCCGGTTTATCCAGAACTGCAGTCGCTCTTTTGCAGTTTCCACATCTATACCGTGAGCTTTGGCTCTTCGCCAGAAATATGTAAGCCATGCCTGTGTAAAGACAAAAAAGCTCAAGTGAGAAGAGAATGCGACTCAAAAGTACAATATCTTAAAGTAAGCCTGATACCTCCTTAAAGAGTACGTCCTCGGATTCCTCTGGACTCAATTCTGCCATAGAGAGCACCACAGTCGCATTGTAATCATCGATAAGATTATTAGAAAATATGATTCACTCGTGCAAGTGTGACCAGCTATTTTCATGACATAATCATCATCCAAAGAGCACCCATTATAGCACAGAAGTGTGAAGACACGATGAAGTCCGAAGTCTATATCGATCTCAGAAACGAAGGTTATGGGCAACGGATACACCATCAATGATATGTAATCAATCAGAAGCTCACTGGATCAGCAACGTTAGGCTTGTCCAATGATGAAATGCTAATACATAGTGAAGTAACACTACTTTTTCAGAAAAATAAAAAATGCAGGTATGGTATATAGACTCTTATAAATTATCAGCAGCTAAAAGTTTAAGTCCAAAATCATGTTGCTGGAGAGAGAAATAATGTTCCTTTGTTATCTTTGACGACGAGGAACTCTACTTTAGATGAACAGATCTCGAGGTGATGAAAGACCTGGCAGAGGTCCAATATGAGATTTGTTCACACTGGTTGATACCTGAGATTGAACCAGTATAGTGCGCCTAAACCACATACGGACGTTAGTTCCTTTTAGCTGGTAATATCAACATATGCTTCCCACAGGTATACGGTCCAATCAAATGTTCATAATACAGAAGTCCACCGATTCACCAACTACAAGCATTTTGGACACCACTAAAATCGAAACATGACTCTATCTCGAGTCTTCTAGGATCAGGCCAAACTTTGCCAAACTAACAGGGGAAACTTGCAAATTTTGCCCATCAGGATTACGGGTGATGGCAATTCACTGGAAAGCTTGTGGCTAGAAGGACTGGTCTCAGCCATACTGAAACAATCACAATATAACAACCCGTGACAATGTCCTCCACAGTTAGAATTTGTACCACATGAATAGGAAAAGGTACAAGTTTGTATAACAGCAATGCCATCTAGAATGAGAATCATGAGATGATGGCGGTGATAGTTTTCCTAAACACATGAGCACCTACAAACGCTGCCAATAAGAAAATTCCTTACCAAATGCCTCCATGAATTTCGGATCACCAGGAGATTTGAGATCTGAGAGAAAAAGGAATAAGCCAATGGCAAGCAATCAGCAGGTGTCACTCAAAAGAGTATGTAGTTCACAGGACCGTAGCGAGCTTTGAATCATTCAGTTAGATTGCGGAGGGACAGTCATTGGCCTATAATTTGCCAGAAATATATCCCCAAGAAAAAGTGAATCGTTCTTAATTGTCTGAGTTTTCTTTCTTAACTCATTATTAGAAATTTTTTTGACATTTCTACAAGCTTTGAGCAACTGAATCAACAATACAAAGATGGAGAAATTTTTAACCATCAAGTGAAAACAGGCTCCTTTGTAATTCATTAAAAGCTACATCTGTCCAAAGATTAACTTTATCTTACAGAAAAGTGAAAGTAAAATAGAATATGCCCAGAAGAAGAATCCTAGTATAAAGCCAAATAATGGAGAAAAATGCAAGATAATCTCCAGTACATAAAGTACCTGATGCTGATAATCGTGTAGAATTTGGCCGCCGTTGTTGCGCCAATGCAAGCACAATAGCCCCCTCAACCTTGAAGAAGCAAGCAAAAGTTAAGAGCAAAATATTAGCAACTAATACAGAGAACAACTAACAGAGCATAAAAGAAAAAAATATAGCAATTAATGATAATGATGCCAAGTAGAACTTGACGAAAAGGAGCATTAAGAAAGTATTAGCGCGTTAGACAAGAAAACCTTCAAGGATGCTAGCTCCTTCAATCCCATTTCAACCGAGAGCATACTTTCAATATTGCCCTCACCCGTTAGATCACTCAAATCATGAACAATTTTGCTTCTCTCAGGATCGTCATCACCTGCTCAACATTGCAATTAACAACTTGAGCATGAATTAAATGCAAACGAATGTTACATGGAGAGTTGATCACTGCAATACATTAACTGAAAAAAGAAGAGGAAAGTTACTAGTCTAAAGTTCTGTATGTTTGGGGTAGGCTCATCCATTATCTAGTTGGAATAATTTTTATATAGGATTGCCATGACAAACATGTGCTAGATGCCCAGACAAAAAGGTCAGAATCTATGAATAAATTAAAAATATTTCTGGTGATAAATATAGAGAGGTAACATCATAGTATGAAGAATGGTATTATCTAGTTACAGGTTGCCATGGAAATATGAACTCTCTGTATAATTCAATTATTAGGTAACTCCACAACAATGACTTGACATTATTATCATGACGAGTTTGTCATAAATATCTTTAGTATTTAATTCTTATGATTAAGGTGATTGGTAGGTTCATAAGGCACCACCCCATCTCATCAAGATTTTCACAAGAGATAGAAATGTTCAGGATACAGTTATATTGAGTTTTACCACAATTTGAGAGTTAGAATGATGATATATCCTCCTATAATAAGAGTTCTCATCAATTTGTGATATAAATGTAACATTTGATAATAAAGCCAAAGCAAACTAACTTTTGGCCAAATTTTAACTTAGGATAATAATTAGACATGAGAAAATTTCCATGGTTCCCTTACATTAAGGGTGCATTTGTTTCACTGAAAACTTCATGATATAAGAAAATACTTTCCATGAAAATCATTTGAAAGGAAAATAGTTAGTTTTCATTTGTTTGGTGGTTTAGGGAAAATGATTTCCTTCTTACTAGAAGAGGAAATCGTTTTTCCCCAACCTAAGCTTGTTATTTTCAATTCATGGAAAATGTTTTTCATAGATCAATTAATTTTCTGTCATCCAAACATCAGAAAGTCAGAAAACAATTTTTCGAAAACAGTTTTCTTCAAAGAAACGGACCCTAAGATTTGATTAAATTTTGTTAAAATGATTAACCAACAAAAATAATTTCAGAAAAGAGGAAACTAATTAGCTCATAGTAAATTACATTAAGTTATTGATACGAAAAGATAATGAATTCCACAAGAAAAAAAAAAAAGAAAAGAAAATGAAATAGAACCTTCAGTTCTCCAGTAAAGATAGAACTTAGGTTAGAAATACATAAAAAGAGTGAAAAAATTGCCTTCCAAAAGGACCAAAATAAACAAAGGTAGAAGGATAGAATTTATAAAAATAATTTTACATAGCTCTGTTCGTTTCACAGAAAATACCTTCCGGGAAAATGTTTTTTGGTGTTCATTTCACGGAAAATAAACTAACCATGGAAAATGTTTTCCTCTTTTTGAAAAGAGGAAAACATTTCCCCCTCCTTCTTTCACCATTCATTTTAATTATTTTAAATTTCTTTTTTTAAAAATTCTAATTTTAATTATTTTTAGTTATCTGTTTTTATTTTTCTTTTTATTATTTTTTCTTTCCTTCTCTTTTCTATCTTCTTCTCCGGCCGGTCGCTGGCCACGGCGGCGGCCGGTGATCAGCCACAGGAGAGCTCGAGCCTCGCCACAGGCCAACAAGGCTCGAGCTAGCCAGATTCTGAGGTCAAGCCTTGCTTGCCTGTGGCGAGGCCGAGCTCACCCGAGGCCGACGAGCTCAAGCCTCGCCTAGATCCGGCGAGCTAGGCTAAATTCGAGCCTCACCCAAGCTCACAGTTCCGTGACCGCCGAAGCTCAAGCCAAGCGAGCTCAAGCCTCGCCAGATCCGGCGAGTGGGGCTAGGCTCAAGCCTAGCCAGGGTCCTGAGCCTCATGGGCGTGGGCGACCTCGGCGAGGCTCAAGCCTTGCCCAACTCGCCAAATCTGGCGAGGCCCGAGCCCACTCAACTGGTCTTGGGTGAGCTCGAGCCACGTCGGATCAGGCGAGGCTTGACCTGGCGGCAGCTAGCAACCAGCTAAGGAAGAAGAAGAATAAGGAAAAGAAAAGAAAAAAGAAAATAAAAAATATTTTTAAAAAATAAAAATAAAAAATTATTAAAAGTAGTGCAAAGAAGAAAATCTTTTCCATACCAAACAACGGAAAATATTTTTTGAAAATTTTTCAGATTTCAGCCGAAAAAATTGTGTCATTTTCCAGGAAAATAACTTCTCGGAAAACATTTTTCAGAAACGTAACATTTTCCGTGAAATGAACGGAGCCAGAATGAGGCCTTCTTTTCCCCTTTTAAAATAGAATAAGACAAAAAGGTTTTAAAATAAAAAATAAAAAAATTCGAATGGGTAGTAGGTTCGTTCAAACCATAAAAAAAAATACCTTTGAAAAAAGAAATGGCACAAGGGTAGCTAGGCCACTCGTTATTTGTTCAAAATGTGCGTTGTGGGAAATGCTTGTGGACCAAGTGCAACCTGAGATGTGGCATGTCCAAGTTACTTGCAGCAGATCTAAAGTTTTAATGTAGTTAGATATCATTAGAAGTATGACTATGTATCTATACTGGAACATGGGCACTGTTGATTCTAGCATTCCCAATTGCAACTGTATCATAAAATGCAAGCAAGTCCAAGATCGCCAAATGCTAGGAAACTAGTGTATTTTAGTAGCCAACCTGTAATTCCTTCTTCCAAGCACATATATTTTTCAAGTTCCTCAAAGGAAAATTGATTTGAATGCATGTTTTTGACTGAAAGAATATTACTAGCCTTTTTCTGAATACTCCTCTTTAGCCTTTTGTCCAGCAGAAAGGACCACCTCAAATGGTAAAGGTGCTAAGGATGACCAGTGTTCATGCTTTGACACTGCTACATCTGCACAAATACCTGAGTACCAAGAGGAAAGGCAACGTCGTGAGCAAAGAAATGTACATGCCTTGTATGACAAATATAGAGCATAATAGCTTCAACCTTCAAACAATAGAAATAAAGATTTCTGCACAACTTCATTGAAAGACCACCAAGTTTATGGAACGTTCTCTAGGCACATTAGTCACCAATGTCATGGAAAGAAACTAACGTGATGCAACTTCAGTAAATTACCATATTTTGCAGCCAAACCCCAATAGCGAGCAAGCCAACATCTTTTAAGAACGACTTCTTCCTGGAAAATGTGTCTCGTATATTAAAAATAACAACTGCTAAATATAAGATTCTGTAACTATAACTACATATATACCTACCAACTCTTTCTGAGTCAATATCATTCTCTGAGTCATTGATTTAAGAGCTTTTACTTCAGATTCAGCTCCATGAAGCTGTTTGGCAGCAACTGCAGCCTCATCCTTGGCATTCTACTTAAACCAACAAATTGGATAGTAAGAGCCAAACATTAGAGATGTGCAAGCCACAAGCATTTATGCAAGCAAATTTTAGCCAGTTTAACAGGGCATAATGCAAGAGCTGACCTCCAATTCAGACCTAAGAGCCGCTGCTTCTTTGTCTACCCCATTACTTGAATGCTTTACATCTTTCAATGCAGCCTGCAGAAAGATGAAAAACAAAAAACGTAGTCAAAGGTCAAACAAAAATAGAGGATGAAAGAAACTTGCTTTGATCAATATGATGGTATCTCACATTTTGTCGAAAATAACATAATGCAAACTTAAAAATTCCTGTTCTCATTCTGCATGCTGATGAATTAATGATTTGAGGAGTTGAAGTTAAGTTACCAAGACAGAATGCTACTGAGAAGAAGTTATCCAGCAACAACAATAGAAGCAGCACAATATGAACTGCATACAATTAGAAGAGCTTCGCTCTCAACTAAAACAAATAGACCATCATCCATCTGCATAGCATCCATTAGAGGAGAAATATCCAATTTCCTTAATTACCTCTCGTTGACGTAATGCAGCTTCCTTTCTGCGAGGAAAACACAAAATGCGTCCCAAAATTAAGCAGGACAAGAGAAAACAAAATGAAAAATTGTGGGAGCACATATAGATAGCAGATTTCATGTACCTGCTCAACAGTTTTGCTTCTAAGGACACGCCTTCTCCAAGTGCAGCAACCTAAAACTCAGCCAACCAGAGAGTGTCATTTGCTGCATTTACAATGAAATCCATGGCATAATATTATCAAAAATTACCTATGCTGTTCGCTCATCCTCAGCTATTAGAAGCGAAAGGGAGAAATAGCATGATCAAGGATTGTAGGGTTGAAAAAAGGACAAAGGACTTCGTGATTGCACTTATACAACTTTACTATCAATTTGGTAAGTTAAATACCATGTCAATGCTGCACATCAAACGAAGTCCCCAAGAAGCTTAAAGGAAGAAGTCTTTTAGTCAAAAGAGCAAAGGCAATGATATGGCAAAGTAGTCAGAATAATGTAGTGGATAAAGCAATCAATCGCACAGGGACATGGCCAAAATTGGTCCCCAAACTCTTGATGTTCAATTTGGTCATTAAACTTTGATATTGACCAAGTTGATCCCCATGTACTTTGAGAAGAACCACTTTAGTCCTTTTAGCTGACATGGCAATCCAACTCACTTTATGAAACCCACATCTGTTGATGTGGCTGTACAACTACCTCAGCAAAATTGATAAAAAAATAATAAAGAAAGGAGACCATTGGTCGAAGTACAGGGAGAGAGAGAGAGAGAGAGCTGGGGCGCCACTACACTTGCACCATCGAGGGCCAGTAAACCTCGTCGGTGGCCACTAGAGGGCTAGCTGACCTCGCCAGTGCTTTTGGGGCAGTGGCACTGCCCCCGACACTCTCTCTCCATCTCCTTCTTCTCCCCTTCCCAGCGCTACTGTTGTTTTTCTTCTTTATTTATTTTTTTGCTGATTTAATGATGTGACTATATACATGTATAGCCATGTCAACAAACGTGGGTTCCACGAGATGAGTTGGATGACCATGTCAACTAAAAGGATGAGTTGGTTCAAATCAAAGAGTACAAAGGACCAAAAAGACCAAAATTAAAGTTCAAGTACCAATGATGTCATTGTCCCGTGATGTAGCATAAAGCTGAGAGCATGAAGTGCATTTGGGTACACCACTATGTTCACCATAGAGGATTTTTATACAAATTGCAAAAATATATTGAGAGAGAAAGCGAAAAGCAAGTACCTGCTTCTCTAGCTCCTTAACTCTGGCCTCTGCTTCCTTGCACCTCTCTTCCTCGAGTCTGAGCTGTTCAATAATGCACACAACTGTCACATCCATAACTAACGTGATAGAATATGAACTTTTTCAATTTCATTTATGATCATGGAAATGCACCTTGTCCAGAATATTCTCATTTTCTTCTTGTAGCATATCAAGCTGCACAATGTAATCTTGTCAGTAATTCAAAATTATCAAAACAGGAAATCAATCGTGAAGACAAAATATATTTTGCATACTTCATCCTGAAGTGCAGAAGCATCATGCTGGTCTCCTTTAGATTTGGAGTTTAGATTTATATCCGATGAAAATCTGCAATTGGATCCCAACATAACTGAATTAACTCAGGAGAAAGAAAAGAAAAGGATATGGCAATTTTCTAACATTAAAGGCAAAAACAAACACTAAGAAAGTACTTATAGGAAACAAGCATTGATAACACAGTATAAAGGCATGCATAATGCATCCCAGGCACTCTAATCCTCCAGCAGGTCTGAACTAATCATGAAGTCTCCCAATTCATGAGGGTAGGAGCACTGGAACTAATCATTGACATGAGTAGAGATAAGACTTGTCTCATCAACTGGGGAGGAAGAGCTAAAAAGAATTCACACCACTTCAAGCTAAAGTAACAATTCAAAAGTCTGACTGTTAACTAGAAATGAGTATAAGAAAGACGAGATTGGTCGAATAAGACTTTCTACCGTTATTTGTGTCTAAGAACTAGTATGACAAACTAAATAGAGCACAATTTGTTTGATCGACTATCAAAGGGAAGACTTGCTCAACCTGCAAAACTGGTGCAATGCGGGACTTTACCATATAGCACGAGTAGTATATTAAAACGCCACATTAATTTACCATATATTTTTACCTTTTCTCTCTCGAACGATCAGACGGAGGCTCAATTGGTGGCAAAGAAACGGCAGTTCTAAGCGGCGGTACCTTGCCGGGTGGCACTACCGATGATGGCCGAGGAGACATTGCAGGCCTTCCGGTCGATGCTGAGCGCACTGACGGGATCTCCTCCACAAAGTTCCTCGCTAGCTAATCAAAAGTACAAAAGATTCACTCACTCAGTCAGTCTTCACATTCAAACTCTCAACTGGCTATCAAGCGTGCACGCCCAACCACATAAAGATCTATACAAATGCGCGCGCGTCTGGATCATACAGATCGTGTTTGGAAGCAAAAGAGAGCCCAACCATCTCATCAACATGGAGGATCAGTCACAACACAAATCCAACAGAGCGTAGCGAGTATCCAACAGTGAGCACCAAATCCAAATCGAAAGCGCTAACTGAGCTCGAAATGTAATCAGCTCCAGATGAACTTCGCGAGCTACATTGGGACTCACCGCGGGCGAAGGAGATCTAGCCACCCTCGCAGCCGCGCCGCCGGGCCTGCCGCCGCCGCGGGCGCCGGCGCTCGCGTTGGCCCTCGAGAGCGACAGCGGCGGGGGCGCGCTGTACCGGAAGCCGAGATCGTCGCCGTCCTCGTCGTCGTCGTCGTCGGCCGTCTGGGAGGCCATGACCTGGGCGAGCCGCTGGGCCGCGGCCTTGGCCGCGAAGTTCTGGGTCCTCTTGACGCTCGAGAGGCCGGCCCCGGAACCGGAGGAGGAGCGCGCGTGGTGGTAGCGCGCCGGCGAGGAGGAGCCCCCTCCGGCGGCGGCGGCGGCGGACTCGCTGCTCCACTGGCGGCCGTAGAGGGGGCTGTCGGTCCTCTTGCGGTCCATTTCCGGCGAAGGATAGGTGGTGGTTGATGCAGTCACGGTGGCGAGGGAGCCATGTACGTATGAGATGTGCCTGCAGGTGAAAGAGAAGAAGAGAGAGAGACAGAGATACAGTGCGGAGAGAGAATGGCGGAGTGTGTGTTCTTCGCTCACCGACTCATTTGCTCCTCGTTTCCGAGTCCCACTCAGTTTTTTTTTTTTTTTTTTTGCCTCTTTCCTGTTTCTTTTTTGGATTAACAGCGTGAAAAATTCAAACTTATATTTATAACAAATTTATCTCGAACTAACTTTTTGATTACCAAAAAACCCTAAATCGATACGTTTATGATAAATTTACCCTATCAAAATGCTAAATTGGATTATAAGTGACAGTTCGCGGATGTATCAATTTGGTGTTTTACCCTCCATTTGTGACAAGTGTACCGGTTCGTAATTTTTTGTAGTATTAATCCAATTTTAACGGAAACTAACAGAAATTTGTCATAAATGTACCTATTTAAGATTTTTAGTAGTCAAAAAATTAGTTTTGGATAAATTTATCGTAAATGTACGTACTAGTTTGGGATTTTTTGTGATCAAAAATTAGTTTAGAGTAAATTTATCACATATATACTTGTTTGAGATTTTTAATGGTATTAAATCTTCTTTTTATCTCTTTCCTTTTTTTTTCCCTAATTAATGGCCTTTTTTCCGTTTTAGGATTAGAATTAACATAAACAGCTAATTACCCCAGTATAAAAGTAGACAAAACATAACAAAAATCGCAACCGCGCCAAGCGTGGAATAGTAAAACATGTGTAATATTAGCAATATTAGGATATTGATTTTCTATATCCATTTTTATTATACGTATCAAATTTGAGTTTCTTTGATTTTCTCTATCTAAGCCTATAAATAGGCTTTTCATGTACTCTTTTCTATATATTGAAATATACATAAATTACCCAATTCTCTGTTCCGCATTATTATTTTTCAACTTGTAAAGCACATTATTCACGGTATCTTATCAATTCCGCGAGAGTATACTTAGTATTATTTTCCGACATTATCTTGGAACTCATCGGCAAAAGAGTCGCTCGGGGCATTAATTGACTTGAAAGAGTGACTAGAGTCGGGATAATGACATGAGCAAAGAGACTATATATGCAAGACAGCAAGGAAAAGGAAAACTTAGGACAAATACTACAAGAAATCATCAGCATCCATGACTAAGTTTGAACAAACTTCAAGACTATTCTTGACCTAACTGGTATTTCCTAAGACTGAGTTCGCTAAGAAAAGAATTTCTCGAGGATGAACCCTTTCAACTTCGAAAGCCGAGACTCCTCCGGCTCTGGCTCTGGCTCCGGCTCCTGCTCTCGCTGCGCACTGACCTCGCGGGCCGATAAGCGGTTCTTCAGCCTGGCGTTCTCATTCCTGAGTCGTTTGACCAGGGAAACAAGCCTCTTCATTTTTTGGCTCTTCTCATCGATCCTACTTACAAGCTCGGCCACCAACACCTCGCGCGCCCCCCTTAAAACCGCGGGCCGCATCCCCATAAGCATCTCCGTGAGTTGCTCGCTCGTCATTTTGCCTTTCTCATCGGTCTCTTCCCTCCCTTCGCCTCTCCGGCGACCTCATGGCAAGCGGTGTTCGGCGACCTGTTTGTCACGCAATTTAGGTGGTTCAGTTCGCCTGTTTCAACCGTAAGATCTGGGTCTTCTGGGTAGGAATCGGCATGTTGGGCTCCGTTGGAGGATGATGAGGGCATGACTTGAACGTAACGGGACCAGAGCTCGTCATGCTTTTGTGCCAAATAACAGTAATTTCTGCGCCAGTCTTTCAGCAACTCTGCGAGCCCCGGCCTCCTCCAGTAGTACCTCTCGGCTCTCTCCGCGAACGTCTCCGTGCCGCCTTCTATGAGATTCAGCATGTGTTGCATCTTCGCGTCACAGTCTGCAGGTGATATATCACAGACCAATGTCTGACTAACATCTCTTGAAATTAAGGGACTAGATCAAAGAAGCTTCGAGTTCGTTTGCAAAAGTACTGTCGGTAAACAAAAGGATGATTTTTCAAGCCATATGTGGACATGTACGACCAAAAAGAACATAAATACATGCACATAAAATTGATTAGTTTCGACAAAACTTGAGACTTCGCGTCACACAGCGACATAGAAATTAGGGCAAAACCCTTGTTCTGGCAGAATATATAACATAACAATTCGCTAAAGCATGAATAATCTCAATGTCCTTACATAGCTTAAAATTCGCTAATGCCCTAGCAGAAAAAAAGCAAGTAAAAAAAAAATCTGAAGGGTCGATCTTGGATGCAATCCCTTCTCCGATGCACACGAACGAAAAAGAGCGAGTAAAGACAGACAAGGCCGGCGTTCAGCAAAACACGTGCGAGTTGATTAGAACGAAGTTAACAATGGTTGAAAGGAAGGAACAGCATGGAGATGACAGAGAGACCTGAAAGAGTGGCGTGTAGATCCTGCGACATTGAAGAGCCAAAAGCTTCGCCTCTGTTCTCTGTCTCTTCCCTCTCTTTCGTCTCTCCAGTGACCTCATGGCAAGCAGTGCCCGGCGACCCGTCTGTCGCACAATTTAGGTGGTCCAGTTCGCCTGTTTCAACCGTATGATCTGGGTCTTCTGGGTAACACTTGGCTTGAACGGTCGTGACTTGAACGTAACGCGACCAGAGCTCGTAATGCTTTTGTGCCGAATAGCAGTAAGATCTGTGCCAGTCTTTCAGCATCTCCGCAAACTCCGACCTCCTCCTGTAATACCTCTCGGCTCTCTCCGGGATCGTCCCCCCGTTTCCTTCTATGAGATTCAGCATGCGTTGCATCTTCGTGTCGATGTCTGCAGGTGATATATCACAGACCAATGTCTGACTAACATCTCTTGAAATTAAGGGACTAGATCAAAGAAGCTTCGCGTTCGTTCGCAAAAGGTACTGTCGGTAAACAAAAGGACGAGTTTTCAAGCCATTTGTGGACATGCACGACCGAAAAGAACATAAATACATGCACATAAAATTGATTAGTAACAAAAACTTGAGACTTCGCGTCATACAGGCCACATAGAAATTAGGGCAAAACCCTTGCTCTGGCAGAATATATAACATAACAATTAGCTAAAGCATGAATAATCTCGATGTCCTTACATCGCATAAAAATTCGCTACTGCCCTAACAGAAAAAAAGCAAGAAAAAAATAAACCTGAAGGGTCGATCGATTTGGATGCGATCCCTTCTCCGTCGGTGAAGTCTTACGCAAAACGAACGAAAAAGAGCGAGTAAAGACAGACAAGGCCGGCGTTCAGCAAATCACGTGCGAGTTGATTAGGATGAAGTTAACGATGGTTGAAAGCAAGGAACAGCGATGGAGATGACAGAGAGACCTGCAAGAGTGGCGTGCAGCCACTGCAACGTTGAAGAGCCAGAAGCTTCGCCTCCGTTCTCAATCTCTTCCCTCTCTTTTGTCTCTCCGGCGAACTCAAGGAAAGCAGTGCCCGGCGACCCGTCTGTCGCGCAATTTAGGTGGTCCAGTTTGCCTGTTTCAACCGTAAGATCTGGGTCTTCTGGGTAGGAATCGGCTTGAACGGTCGTGATTTGAACGTAAAGGGACCAGAGCTCGTCATGCTTTTGTGCCAAATAGCAGTAAGATCTGTGCCAGGATTTCAGCATCTCCGCGAGCTCCGGCCTCCTCCTGTAGTGCCTCTCGACTCTCTCGTGGTACGTCTCCCAGTCGCATTGTATGAGATTCAGCATATATAGCGTCTTCGCTTCGATTTCTGCAGGTGATACAATCACAGGCCAATGTCTGACTAACATCTCTTGAAATTAAGGGACTAGATCAAAGAAGCTTCGAGTTCGTTTGCAAAAGTACCGTCGGCAAACAAAAGGACGATTTTTCAAGCCATATGTGCACATGTACGACCAAAAAGAACAAAAATACATGCACATAAAATTGATTAGTTTCGACGAAAACTTGAGACTTCGCGTCACCTTGTGACATAGAAATTAGGGCAAAACCCTTGTTCTAGCAGAACATATAACATTACAATTCGCTGAAGCATGAATAATCTCGATGTCCTTACGTCGCATAAAAATATGCTAATGCCTTCACAGAAAAAAAGCAAGAAAAAAATAAATCTGAAGGGTTGATCGATTTGAATGCGATCCCTACTCCGTCGGTGAAGTCTTACCCGATACACACGTGTAAAACGAACGAAAAAGAGCGAGTAAGGACAGACAAACAAGGCCGGCGTTCAGCAAAACACAGTGCGAGTTTGATTAGAACGAAGTTAACAATGGCGGAAAGCGAGGAACAGCGATGGAGACAGCGGAGAGACCTGAAAGAGCGGCGTGGAGCCACTGCGACATTGAAGGGACAGGAGCTCCGCCTCCGTACTCCATCTCCAGGGACGAGTTCACTCAGCAAAACACGAGCCACGGCAAGAGAAAGAGTATACGCACTATATATATAAGCGTATGCTGCGAGTAAAACAGATTAGGGTTAATGGAAACCCTCTCGATCCTGGAGTCCTACAGGGAACGAGACTCCTAATTCTACTGGATCTTCTTCTTATCGCGGAATATTAGTTTCCGATTCGGATACCGATGTGGACGCGAGTAGTATATTTCGTAATAGCTATCGTTATAATCGGGATTAATGATAAATCATGATCAAATCGTGTTAATCATAATACCAGTGATTATCATGATCATTAGTTAGTACCGATTAGTGGTCGAATTGACATATAATCATACTATTCACTCGTTAATAGATAATATTTATTCTAATATAATCACACACACACACACACATATATTATTGAATAGGTTTAATATCACGGAAAATTATAAATTGGTGCACTTGTGACAAATTTACCCTAAACTAATTTTTTGACCACTAATAACCTCAAACTGGTATACATGCGATAAATTTACCCTGAACTAATTTTTTGACCATCAAAAACCCCAAATTAGTATATTTATAACAAATTTACCCTCCGTTAATTTTCGTTAAATTGGATCAATATCATGAAAAATCATAAACTAATACAATTGTAACAAATAGAGGGTAAAATCCCAAACTAGTATACCCGACTAAAAACAAGGCCGTCATCCAACTCAAAACAATTTGTGCGATGAAATTTTACGGAAATTAACGGAGAGTAAATTATCACAGGTTTACTAGTTTGGAGTTTTTGCTATCAAAAAATTAATTTGGAGTAAATTCATTACAAGTGTGCCAACAGGGAAGTTTTATGTAGTAATAACCCTATTAAATAATAGATAAAAATTCTTCATGAAATTGCAATTTCTTGATAGAACACACAAAGGGTTGGTTGGAAGATTTGGGGAATGCGATTTGGGAGAATGCAAATACCTTTAATTAAAGGGATCTTCTTCTTATCGCGGAATGGTGTTTGGTTAGCATTTTTTAAATTAACTTGAGTAAAAGACTTTTGCTAATTTTTATTGTTATAATCAGGATTAATGATAAATCATGATCAAATCGTGTTAATCATAATACCAGTGATTATCATGATCATTAGTTAGTACCGATTAGTGGTCGAATTGACATATAATCATACTATTCACTCGTTAATAGATAATATTTATTCTAATATAATCACACACACACACACACATATATTATTGAATAGGTTTAATATCACGGAAAATTATAAATTGATGCACTTGTGACAAATTTACCCTAAACTAATTTTTTGACCACTAATAACCTCAAACTGGTATACATGCGATAAATTTACCCTGAACTAATTTTTTGACCATCAAAAACCCCAAATTAGTATATTTATAACAAATTTACCCTCCGTTAATTTTCGTTAAATTGGATCAATATCATGAAAAATCATAAACTAATACAATTGTGACAAATAGAGGCTAAAATCCCAAACTGGTATACCCGCCAACTGCCACACGTCATCCAACTCAGAATTTGACGATGAAATTTTACGGAAATTAACGGAGGGTAAATTATCACAGGTTTACTAGTTTGGAGTTTTTTGCTATCAAAAAATTAATTTGGAGTAAATTCATTACAAGTGTGCCAATTTAAAGTTTTATGTAGTAATAACCCTATTAAATAATAGATAAAAATTCTTCATGAAATTGCAATTTCTTGATAGAACACACGAAGTAGCTACACTGGGGATTAGCTATTAAAGTGGGAAGTACAATAACATAATAATAACGTGCTTAATTTTTTTTCGTAAGTTTAAATAAATTAGTAAAAAAATTCATAATAAATAATTATTTATATAGTTTGTATAAATTATAAAATATGTATATGTATATGTATATGTATATGTATATGTATAGTGGATGTAATATTCATGAATCATGATTGACTATTAAAATGATAATTGATAGATTTCCTCGAATTCTAATTTTAGGGGTGTTAAGGGAATCCCCACTTATTACAAACGTCACTCGTGAAATCATATAGCGTAACAGGTATTACATTGCTTTTTCCAGTCAACATTATAATTACAACTTTGTTACACCACAACGTAATTAGCTATATAGCCTTATTCCATCGCCGCAACAAATCGGACTGTTTAGTTTCATTTAGTGTCCTCCCCTAGCAGTCCTAGCTTGTGATTGCGCTTCTTACGATCATATTTATCCGCTCTAATAATTCGACAATCCTTTTTAAAGACGCAGAAAGGAAGTATACGAATGAAATCCCATTATGGATTTTACTTGGATTCCAAACATTTTCTCGATCCCTTTTTTATTTGGGAAAATTACCAAAATAGTCATAAACCTATTGTAATTGTGTCAATTCAGTCATAAACCATTTGCGTTTATACCAATTCATTCCATCCGCCCAATTTTGGGCATTTGGCACCGACGTGGACACCGACCAAGATGGACATGGTAATTTTAAATTTTTTCATTTCTCTTTCTGTTTTCTTTCCTTCTTCCCCCGGCAGGTTGCCAAACCAACCCTAGACCGACTAGGGGAAGAAGGAAAGAAAAAAAAGAAAGAGAGAGGAAAAAATAAAAATAAAAAAACTACCACGTCATTGTCGGCTAGACAGCCAACGTTGACTGGTATTCATATCAGCGCCAACTTGCCAAAATTGGCTAAATAGACTGAATTGACATAAATGCAAAATGTTTAGGACTGAATTGACAAAAAAAAGTTTAGGTTATGAATTGGCACAATTGCAATAGGTTTAGAACTACTTTGGTCGTTTTTCCCTTTTATTTTGTCAATGAATGATTCTCATAATGTGCATTAAAGAAGATTATGCACAACGATGCCGGTCCACTTATTTAATAATGATTTAATTATCTTTTCTCGTTTATTTACAGTTTATTATTTTCTACATGTTTGAGATCATGATGAACCGCTATGTCTAAAGTCAATCGTACCTAATCGGGAACCTAATACCTACCAAGACTGATTTTCTGTTTAGGTCGATGATGTCAAATATATCTTGACTAACAAAGCCATTAACAATTGGATTATAGGGTTAATATCACGAAAAGCCCCAAATTGATATATTTGTGATAAATTTACCCCAAACTATTTTTTTGATCACAAAAAATTCTAAATTAGTACACTTGTGATAATTTTACCTTGAATTATTTTTTGACTAACAAAGACCCCACACTGGTACACTTGTGGCAATTTTACCCCGAACTAATATTTTGACCACAAAAAATCCCAAACTGGTACACTTATAACAAATTTACCGTCCGTTAGTTTTCGTTAAATTTATTTGTCAAATTACTAAGTTTAATGGCATGTGATAATTGACAGGTATACCGATTTTGGGTTTTACCCCTCTTTTTGTCACAAGTTTACCAATTTGTGATTTTTCGTGATATTAATCCAATTTAATGGACACTAATGGAGGGTAAATTTATCACAAATGTACCAGTTTGTAGTTTTTAGTGGTAAAAAAATTAGTTCGGGGGTAAAATTATCACAGGTGTACTAGTGTGGGGTTTTTATAGTTAAAAAAATAGTTCGGGATAAAATTATCATAAGTGTACCAATTTGGGGTTTTAGTGATCCAAAAAATAGTTTGGGGTACCTTACCAAAAAAAAAATAGTTTGGGGTAAATTTGTCACGGATGTACTAATTTGAAATTTTTTGTGGTCAATTTGGGGTAAAATTATCACAGATGTACTAATTTAGAGTTTTTCGTGGTATTAACCCTTGATTATATTTTATAGGTAAATCTTATTAGTTATTATTTTGGGCATCTTTGTACCTCTTCATGAACAGAACACGTGTACGTACTAAAGTCATTGTTTTATTAAGTTGGATCAGATTTGAAGATAAAACTTTGAAGTAAAAACCCTAGACACGTGAAATACCTAACTAACCTCGCAAATCAAGTAAGATGCAAGCCAAAACCCAAATGAGAGGATATAGAATTATAGATATCTATTAAGAGCATGTTAAATTCGTGAAATGCTAAACAATATATGTTAATAATCTATTGAAGTAAGACAAAGGCTCATTATAAAACTGAATAAATCATTCATGTTAAATAAGATCAATCTTGTACTCATATTGTTGTGGGCAGAGAAAATTATCCAACTAGTCCTAAACTTATTGTATGAATGCCCATTCAGTCCTCAACTTTTTAATGTTGTCAATTTAGCTTAAACCTTTACGTCAAATTCCAATGTAACCCTTTTGGTCAATTTTTTACCGAAAACTACTGACGTGACGATTCAGTCATCATCAACCATCTTCTGTAGCACACCGTTATGTTAGCAATTTTGGCAAACATTGGCTGAAAATACTACATTAGAATTTCATACAAAGGTTTATCACTAAATTAGTAATTTAGAAGTTTATGACTAAATTGATATCCATATAATACATTTAAAATTGATTGGACAATTTCCATATTGTGGATAGGGAAGCAATATCTTTTTTTTTTTTTTTGGTAAAGGGGAAGCAATATCTTTGCTTGCTTGCTTTCTACGATATTTGATAGTTAGGTCATTAATTATTAGATCATACTACGATTACTACTGCAAATTTAAAAATGATAATAATTTCTATTATTTTTATGAAAAATAATCAAATTAAGTATAATCGTTATATTTGCAATCATAAGTGAGTTAATTAAATAGTTGAATAATAATTATAATGTAATTATACCATTGATAAATAAAACTATAGGATAATCTTCCAATTATGATAGCTATTAGATGTTTCCAAGTTAATGATTATTTTAATATTAATGATTATTTTGTGGTAAAACAATGACTGCATTATTTTTCCTATTTGGATCGGGAGGTGGGGAGTTCGAAACTCCCCTCCTCAAGGTAGGGGGGGGTTTGTGGGGTTTCTCACGTAGGCCCAGTAGGGACCGCCTGGGATCCTCAAAAGGAGGAGCTCAACGGGATAAAAAAAATTATAATTATTTACAAATTGTTACATCTTTTCATCTGTGATTTTTAAAAATATGATAAGCTGATTATCTAACATCAAACGGTAGTACAGAATTTCTTTGCTATTTTTGTATAATGGTAAATCAAACAAGAGTATGATCTTGAAATAATTAGCTGCCCATTTCATGGCGCCTGGGAAAGGCAAGTCTGATCAATTCTACAAATCAATCTGAAAAATAACCATTCCATTCTTATCCTTAGTCTATTCTATTCCCCCTGAAAATGACCTTTTAATTTTTGCCTTATTCCTTTCCACGAATCGTGAATGTTTACTTGTTGCTTTATGATTCCCCAAATTAGCCTTACGTGTTTGTATTGATTTGGTAACCCGTTGCTCCCTTTCGGAAGAGTTGATCACTTTTCATTAGTTTCACTTTCATTTTGGTACTAGTATCACGTTCTTTTCTTCTTCTTGGTACCTTCACTTATATTCATTAATTTTCCATAAAGTTTACGAATCTCGCGCATTTTAACATTTTAACTTTTATTTAATCCAAGATATTTCCAACAATCCAAAATATTCAATTACCTAAACGTAAAATCATGTACTAATTTTTCCGTAATTTTCCCAAACTTCGGTCGGAAATTTCACTCTTTAGACGGAAAGCCATAGGATGAAGTCATTCAGTAGATGACAATCTCCCACAAGAACAAAATCTCATCGCTCGACTCGTATTTTACTTGGAATACTTGAAATTTTTCAGAATTTTCAAGTATCGACACGTGTAGTTCATGACCTTGGCTGGTACTGAGAAAAGGCCAATTAATCCCTTGAAAAAGAATTTCGGGGATTTCAAGAAGAATCTAACTCAGGGCAATACACATATGCAGTAAACAATTTCATAACAAGCGAGCCATTTATCCAAAATCTTCCAGATCGATCATACTTGTGACATCCCCCCCACAATGCGCATCAAATTGGACAAAGATTGCGGTAACGTCGTTCCTATGAAACCAGCTTTGTCTGGACCGTTTCGGTCGGGGACCGTATCGAACTATGAAACGCCCCACAGCAAGCAGATTTCAGTGCGCGTGTCAAGTTCGAAGGTTTTCGTTCTCTTTTTATTATATCTTTTATATTCTTTTTTTTGTTCGTCTTTTGGGTGGAGCAGGGATCGAATTTAGGGGGCATAGCTTCGGACCGTTATTCCTTTACCCACCAGCATACTTCCCCAAACAAGTAACGTACTTTCAGTTGCGTACTCGCCCAGACAGCAGCAACCCGTCCACATCAGGGATTTCCGAAGCTTCCAATTGGAGCGTTTCCCTCAATAAATGTCTAAAAGATGCGAATTAGACGCGACATTCATTCCAATCTTCAACCAGAATCCACCAGAACGGCTTCAATTCAAGAGAGTTGCGCGCTCCACACCCAAGCCACAGAAAGTGGAATCATTCATCAACCCCAGATCCCTTTCTGTTATTTTGCAGCAGGAGAACGAAAATTTTGACAATAAAGAGACCCCCCAAGAACCATGTAACTCAATTTCCTAGTTTAGAGTCTTTAAATCAAGGTAAAAGAAACCAAAAAGGAAAAAAAGATCGATCGCTGGAATTTTTAGAGGGGATTTTGAGGATTGGGATGGGACGGGACACGATTTTAATAGACAGCTTCTGCAGAATCAGTGATTTTACCAGCAGGACCAACACCAGGAATTCGAATGATTAATCTTTTCCGCGAATTCTACGACACTTTATACATTAAGACACCACAATTAGATCCTGAACTTGTTGCTAATGTCGAATCCGACCTATCAAAACAGATGTTCTTTCAGCGTCATTCCTCCCCCTAAGTCAAGAGAATGATGACCTCAAGCACACCAATATCTAAACCCAGCTTTAAGATCCTTTCTTTCCCCAGTTTGTTGAGTATCCGTCAGAGATCTGTCATTGTTTGGTTTCGGAATTTGTCCGCTTTTCCCAACTTCCAAAAGGAAACTGTCCCTAGAGTTAACCACCCCGAACTTTAATCATGGAGGATATCGCCCATTCATTCATTCTCACTAAGGAGCTAATACCCCAGCCAAAAAAATTGCGCCTTGCCTATGCCTAATTCATGTTGAAAAATCCTTAGGCAAGCAGGCACAAGGTATGAAAGGGGTCGATCCGAGTCGAATTGTGCTGAGCGGAGTCTGTTTCTTGCTTCATCCGCTCGGCATTATGCAGATACTATACTGTGGTTCGGGGTTATGTTGGGTCGGATTTTAGTTTTCAATGTATCATTTCATTGGTTACTGTTTGATGGCAAAGTCTTGTTCGTTTGCTCTCCGATAAAGCAAAGCCGATGCTTCCACCCTGTTGTCATCGAGACATGCAAAAACTGTCAAACCTATAAACTTATGGAATGCACAAACTAATTTACCAAATCAAGACCTGGAACCCGAATCCTACCAGCCAGGGTGGACAACAAATCTTCCAGTCGAAAGAGCCCAATTCACCTGATGCAGGATTAAAGACCAAATCAAGTTAGCCTTCAGAAAAGGAAAATAATCACATTTTGTGATCAGCACACCCCAGTTTAGTATGTATCCTTATTCTAGCTCAAAAAAATCCTTAGCTGGCAATGCTCAATCGACTGGCAAAAATTTTCAAGTGACCACGACGAATGATGCAACCAGTAAACAACCCCTTGCTTTATAGAGAAATTAACAATAAACAAACTGCGGTCCTGTTTAATACCCAAGGATGTCTTACCAGGAATGTTTTTGCTACAGCTACTGCGGTTTACCTTCCCAGACTCACAGACAGACTGACAACTTTATGAACTTCTCATGCGGTGGAAACTAAGATATTCAACCATTCCTAAACTATAATCCATCCTGCCAGAACCAAGTAGGCACATACCCTATTATTCCATATAGTCATGGAATCAGAGACGTTACCTTATCTGTTCCGAGAGAATTGGCAACTACATGAGTAACCTGTTCATCTATCTGGTTGGTACAGGTGGCACCAAATTGCTCAGCCGTCTGCCACAGTGGATGAAGTTGAGGGTTGGCCTCGCCAACAGGAAATATTCTGCTGAAAACTATTCGACAGCCGGCCAAAATCTTCTGTTGCTCGGCAGCTAAAATATTTCTGACATCCACATCATCTAAAGATTGATGGGCGAAAAAGTCCTGATGTATTCGCTCAATAACCTGTTGGAGACAAGACAAGCATATAAGGGAAGAGAGTTATTTCATTAAAAGATACCGAATTCTAATTGTAACCTCACCGCCAAAGATGAGGCCAACGTCCCATCTTCAGGTCTCTCGTCATGGTCAATCTCAAGAAGAGAAGGACCCAAAAGCCCAAACTGGCGTCTGCTACAGGGAAAATAGGTATATCTGCATAACATTGTATTAGATGAGAATTGTGAACAATTAAAATACCATAATCAGGTGTCAATTGTAACAAATGTGAAAGTGAACTTGTACAACACAGCAATTGATGTAAATTGTCACAAAATTTATGCATCCCTTCGAATTCCAGTATACTTGCCTTTCTACAACTATCAGATTTAGTTTGTTATGTGGCCATACTCTCACGGAGTCGTCAATGATGACGACAGATGATTCCATTCCCAAAACTCCTTCCAAATCCTTACTCTTGGGACACCTGTCATCACTATCAAATGAATCACTATCATCACCCCTTGATATGACTCTACCCGCAAACAGCACCCCTTTTGGATCGAGCACTTTGGCCATCTCTGTAGCATAAAGCTTGTTGCCCATGGTGTAAAGATGCAGCTCATAAAGCTTACTAGCCTACAAGACAAGGACTACAATAAGCTTAACATTTAGTATAACAAGAAGCAGACAAAGGAACCAGATGGGGAAGGTTACCTTCTCCAAAAAGTTCCAGATTCCTGGCCTCAACTTCGTCCACATTCCCATATGAATAAATCTAAAAAGATGTCTCTGAGGTTGTGTTCTGTCCTGTTCCTCTTTTTTCCTCAAGATCTCTTCATGTACAGGCTCCACTTCACCAAACTATCCAACGAACACATTAAATCATTTAAGCAAAATTAGCAACATACCAGAACCAGGGGTACTTCCACAAGTAAATTACAATTCACCTTGGCTGAATTCAGAAGTGTGTGATCAAGATCTAAAACAAGGCAGAGCTTGCGTTCAGCAAACATTTTCCTCTGTTCTTCCAACCTCCTTGTCCTCTCTCTCTGAATGGCTGCTCTTTGATGATCATCATATCCTTCAAATATATGCTCCAGATCTCCCCATGAACTTTGTGAAGGAGATGGGCCTGGTGCACTTACTTCCACCAAGGGATCAGTCCCAGATCGCTGTTCCTTGTGGTTTGGAAGTTCAGTTTTTGCATCCACTCCTGATATAGATTGTATAGGTTGGGATGGAAGATTCTGAGAACCTGGCACTGGGTTTGTTGATGATTGTGAAGAAGACATAATAACAGGAATGTTCTTCGAGTGCTTTAAAATCTTCTGAGAAACATCTGATGCTACAGAAGATTCAGAAGGCAGTGTTTTTTTATCTGCTGTATCCTCCGTCTGTATCCTTGACACCAGAGGAGCATGTTTTAACTGCTCAGTACCTATACTCCCAGACTTCTGAAGCATGTTGCCATGAAGTACACGGCGAGGGTCACGGGGTTTCATGCGAATTTTGCCCAACTCATCCTGCTGAGACTACACGAGATGAAAAGTAACTGTCATAACACTAATTTCAAAAAAGTTAAGAAAAAAAAGGTGTATTTATGGGAGGAAGGAAGAACAGCTCAAATGATTTAGTATTGCAAGCATGTATTGTACAGAGACATGGGTAGAAAACAATATATCATCCCAAAGTTTACTACTATCTGTCTCGTAAGGTTATTAAGAAAGGCGAATAGAGATTAAAAGCAAGATGTTTTAAAAGAAAATAATAAACTGAAAAAATGCATGAAACTGCCTTCTTGGCGCAGAAACAACAGCTAAGGAAATTCCCAAGTTTGCTGAGTGCACAATGCTTACCACGGGAGGAGCAGTAGCAGCCGGAAGCATCACAGTGGGTTTCTGCAAAATCCCAGTCCCTGCTGCTGTTGCCGGGGTAAGAGTGACCTTAGGTGCTGCTCCCAATATAGAAGCGGAGTTGGGCAGAGAAATCATGTTTTTTGAAGAATCATCCGAGTTTTGCTGTGCCTCCGCTGCTAATTTCTGCTGTTGACCCATCTTTAGTAGATTCATTAACATCGTTGGATTTACAGCGATATCTTTCAATAATGCCGGCAGCGCTGCTGCAGGATTGACACTCAAAACTCTAGACAAATTGTTCCCACCGATTACCACACTCGACTTACCACTGTCTACAGATGGAAATATCACCCCATTATTTGTTCTCTTCAACTCACTTGCATTTTCCAGCAGATTGTTTCTATTGATTGCTTGATATACTCTTGTATGAGGATCCTCCAGCCAGCCACCGGTTTTCACATCCTTTATAAGACCAGAATTTTCGAATCCATTTCTTGGCCTTTTTGTTGCAAGACCATCGAGAGTAGGATCCTCAAAGTGCCTTTGCTTTCTTGCGATCATGCTCCCACCAACAGGTTCAGCCCTTGATGCACTATGTATCACAGGCAAAGGCCGTTGGTTAAGGTCCAAATTGCCCGAATCGGAATTGGCAAACCTAAGCCTTGGATCTCTACTCTTTCCAGAGGATTTAACAGGAAGATTAGACCCTGAGCTTGTAAGGGCATGATTTTGTGGAGCTGTCACTCCTTGCATATTGACATTGTTAACATGGGGCAAAGAGGAGAACGCTGGTTGCCCCAAGATATGTGCGTTCACAATTTTACCATTAAGAATCCCAGAACTAGAACTAGAGACTTCCCCACTTGTATCGTCAACTCCATTTTCATGCTCCTCTGAAGGGGTTGGGCTTGGAAGTCTATCATTGGAAAAGGAACTACTCCCGAACTTCTGTTGGAACTTCCATTGATAGTTGGAGACCGCTTTAAGTGCATCAGTTTCGTAAGGATGCACTTTGAAAGCTTCTGCTTCCTGCGCCAATTTACCCATGCTCATGCTCATCTCTGGCTTAACCATTCCATCTACCCTAGACAAAAATGCTCTTGACGTAGTCGAAGAGGGCGGTGCTTGTTGAGTGGGTGAAGGAAGACTGTCTTCATCATGATCCTTGTGAAGATCAAGCAATGGAAGCAACATTCCTCGAGCCTTGGCAACCGAATTCCCTAGTTTCGGAGCTTTTAGAGTAATGTTTCGACCAGTCTGATCTGTCGACTCAGCAAGTAATGATTCTCTGCGTACTTCGCTCGAGTGCGCTAAATTATAAGCAGCAATACCAGCTGAATATTCCAAATTTTCCTGGTTCAAGGGATCATTGAATTGATTATCTTTCTCTCTATCACTGGTTTTTGCGCCCGACATTATAGGAAGTGCATTTAAGTAGCATATCATGTCCTCTATCTGAAAAGGCAAGAGTCACCGCAGCATTCAGTGCCATTCTATGAAAACTAACTTCAACAACCATAACAAAGAAAAATTAAAAGCACAAATTCGACCTCCTTCGCCTGATCAGAGGAAAAAAAGGAGGGATTGTTGCTCTTCACGAGAGAAAGCAGCCTGTCGCAAATCGGGAATGATAAGAATTAAATAATGACTACAAAAGTTTCCTCGGAAAGGTAAACAAATGGAGCAACTAATAACCTTAAAAATTTGTCCTTGTTCTGTTCCTTCTGGCCGGAATCCATGGAGCAGAATTCCTGTCAACAAAGCATAGAAATTTGATTAATGCCCCGGTCATTAGAAGCAAAATCTAAGTGACACCAAACTGGAATTTCGTGACATGGAGTCGAAGCACTAGCAGATATCTTACAAAATGGACTGATTGAATTGCCCCGGAGAACAGCTGTATGAGGCCATCCTTCAAGGGAAAACTATTCACCAAAACCACTTCCTTGAGATTCTCCAGACAACATTGCAGGCGGCCACAGACTTCCTCAAATGATCTACCACAGCAAAACACATCTCATTAATCAAAACTAAAGTTGAAGCAATTCACAGCTCAAACTAGGCACGCTCCATTCTCGATTCCGAAACAACCAACCATCGACTTATATTGACTTCACTTACATCTCTGCATCGGACGACATCACACTATCAAGAGCTTCCTGGATCAAGTGCAGCCGCCTCTCCACTTCCTCCTCTCCCAACTCCAACTCACACTCGCCGCCATTACTCACGACAGACTTGGCACTGAAACTCGCCTCACCACCTTCTCCGTCGCCCTTATCCACCACCTCCGAGTCCAGATCGATTTCCCCTTCCTCGAGCTCTCCTTCCTCCTTCTCGCCGTCGCCGAACTTCGCATCCCCTTCATCCCCACTGTCGTCGTCGATCACGACTTTGTCCACTCCCTTCGCCGAATCGCCCTTCTTCCTGGCCGCATCCGCATCCGCATCCATCACGACGACCTCGCCGCCGCACGGCCGCTTCTTCTGCACGGCCTGCGCCCAGGCGAGGTTGTGGAGGCCCGAAGTGTATCCCTTCTCGACCTGATACCGGTACAGGTCCTGCATCGTCCAAACCCTAGCCTTCGGCTTCGACACCACCTCCCTCGCCGCCTCCTTCGCGTCCTGCTTGAAGTCCTCCTCGCTGATCTCCTCGATCGACATGGCGTCCGAAATCTCGCCTTCCTCTACATCCATCGAGCTCTCCTCCTCCACCACAATACTCCGAAAAGCAACCCAACAAATCCCCCCGCGACCGCCGTATTCCAAGTAAACCAATCGAACCACACTCCACTCCACCTCACCGGAAACCCAACTAAACCGGCGACGATCACGCCGCGCGAATCCCCCCGCGGGATCCCCCCGGCGGAGTCCCGAGATTTAGTTTAAACGAGCAGATCTGATCTGGTTCCAGCGGTGAGGTTGTTGTTCTTATGGGGCGGGGGCGGGATCTGCGCGATCGGGGAGCAATTCGGACACCAAGTTTTACGATTTCTCGATCTCGGATCCGGACAACTTCGAACAAATTAATCGTTTATTATGCGGCGAAACCTTAATCGAATCGAAGCTCCTTTTTTTTTTACCCCCCTTCGAGCGTGAAAGAGGATTTCAAAAAGGAGGAGGCACGAACACGGAATCGCAGAGACACGCTGAGGAGAGAGAGAGAGAGAGAGAGACGAGACGAGACAGCGAATGAGAGGACGAGGTTTTTTTATAGTGACGACGGCCGGGGGGCAGGCAGCGTGGGGGGGGCGAATCTAGTACACGACACGGTCCGAATCTGGGCCGTACACGTCAGCGATCTCCGTGACCGGGAGGGATTTCGAATTTCCTTTGTTCTGTGTTTCTTTTTTATTTTTTTTGGTTTCATTCAAATTTGGATTTTGTTTTTCTCTTTTCACGGCTGATTATATTTGGATTTGGCCCGGTTGATGTCGTTCGACCTCTCTTGTGACGTGACATTGTCGCTCCCGGCCTCGCTTGGGGTACCAAATCATCGTCAACACTAAATTAAGCAAACTGCGATCCCAACGCTGTCGTAATAATAATAGTAATAATAATTAAATAGGGTTTCCCCATGCATGCTTTCATCACTGCCTACACACTTATTTGATTGAACAATGTCCAATAATTACCTTTTCCTTCCTTTTATATTGATAAGGGTTCCGCGGAAGGAAAATTACCGATACGTTAACATGGGTAATCATTAGCCCAGCTCGGATCGGGTTGGGTCTGAAAGTCTAGCTGAACATATTTCTTGAGTTTGCCTGGTAAAGACGTTTGCATGGATGATAAGTACGCGAAATGTATTAATACACGATAACTTGCGTCAGCATGCTTGGCATGTTTGTGGACAATAAGAGTGCTTTTATTGCACTTTACATCTTAAAGAGTCTTAATGATCTAGCTTTCGTTATGTTCGATTACTTTTGTATCTGTAGGAATGATTTTATTTCACCATTTATTCTTTTTCGAAGTGGTCTATTATGGATAACAAAGTCTATATGTTTGATTAACAAGTCTAACCATGTCTTGTTGAAATAAACGGCCCAATTAACACGTTAACTAAATCACGTCGACTTAAGCACCAACCTACCTAATAACACAATTTTTGTCGTGCCAAATAAAGCGAGCCCATTTATGCCACACTTAAACACGTTTAATTGCGTGATGGCCCATTAATACGTTAACTAAATCGCATCGACTTAAGCGATCAATATACCTAAAAACACAACTTTTGTCATGTCAAAGGAAGCGAACCCATTTATGACAAATTTAAACATGTTTAATTGCGTGTCTTGTCATGCAAATCAATCATGTCGTATTTGACCAAAAAATCGTGTTGTACAAACTAGTTGTGCTGAGAATTGTTGATTCTAAATCTCATTAATGGTTTCTTTTGTCTATCGTGATGATGAAAGGAATCAATGCCTCCTTAGATTAATGTTTTTTTCTCAATTTGCCTATTTTTTAAGTAAAAAAATTTTAAACTTATTATACGAATGCTAATTTAGTCATAAACATTTTAATTTACCCAATTTAATTTTAATCTTTTGATAATTTTTCATTGTAATCCTTTTAGCTAATCTTGATTGGAATTCTTTGACATGGATGCCAAGCCGTTTGAACTGGCATAACCGACACTGACATGATTGATTTTTTTAAAAAAATTTTAAAAATTCTTGACTTTTTTTTTTTTTTTTCCTTTCCTTTTTTTTTTTTTCTTTCCTTCTTCTTCCGCCAGTCGCTAGGCCTCGGCAATGACCAATGAGGTGGAGCCTCGCTCGAGACTTGCGAGGTTGACCCTCACCAAATTCAACGACTCATGGAGGAAGAAAAAAAAAAAAAAAAAGAAAGGAAAGAGTTCGATTTGAAAGAAAAATTGCAAAATCGATTTTCGCCAGTAATGTTGTCTCGCTGGCCATCCCACTTAAGATGACCTGATTGAACTATCATATCAACGATTTTCGAATAATTAATCAAAAAAATTACATTGATAAATTATCAAAAAATTTAAAATTAAATTGGTAATTGTTCCTTTTTCTGATCCTCCCTTCTTTCTACTTTTGATATGTAATAGCCCTTTCTAGCAAGTATAGTTGTCATATCTCATCAGTAGGATGTCGTACATGGCATACTTACGGTCTGTACCAATGTCGGACAGAAGCATGTAGCTCTTCTTCGCAAACTAAAGTACGCTATGTCAACGTCAGGAGCCCGTGCATTGTCCAAAAACAGACAGATAACACCTCTCTCTCTCTCTCTCTCTCACACTATGTTTGCAACCCAAAACAGAAAACAAAAGTCTATTTCTACTTTTGTAATTTGAATAGAGCAAGCACCTTCTGTTGCTGTCATTTTGGAAATAGTACATCTACTACTTTCAAAGGGAAAACAAGGAAGCAATTTCTTCAATTGAAAACATCAGGTGAAACGGCAAACACATCAACACACCTATGAATCAAACAAAACTAAATCTATATTTACACGACATGTTTATTGTGGAAGTAAAAGGAAGCATGTAAAACTCAATTCTTCAAGTTCTCCTTCAATAAAAATGAAAAGAAAATAGAGAAAAAAGGGAATCTTCAGGTGACTCTCAACTCTATCTAGACATTCTTTTATATATTCACTTGCACCCCAGGACATGTTTCCTAGGAATTACCTGAGCAAAATCTGTTTGCAACAGTAGACACAAAAGGTTTGCAAAGACATTAAGCCAAAAGAATCTGACAAATTAGGAGTGCATATCTCAGTTCACAACAATCAGAGCAAAAAATATGATAGCACCGCCAGGACATATTTCCTAGGAATTACCCAGGCAAGATCTGTTTGCAGCAGTAGACACGACGATATTGGCGATAACAGCAGAATGCCCAAACGGTTCCAAAGATTTGCAAAGACCATAAGCCAAAAGAGTCTGACAAATTAGAAGTGCATATCTCAGTTCACAACAATCAGAGCAAAACCTGATAGCTAGCATACGCAAAAATGTCCGAAAGAATCTCCTTAGCCCCCTCATCAGGTCAAAATCTCTAGCATCGCTGGCTCGACCCTTCCCGTCATGCCTCGGGTTTCTTTTGCACGAGTTTTTCTATCATATCTGGCGGCTTCTTGGACTGTGGTTATGTTCTGGGAGCTTTCCTCCTCGACACTGATCCCGAATTCTTCCTCCAAAGCCATCACTATCTCCACCTGCAGATTGAGAACACCCCGTCCATCGTCTCATGATCAGTTTAGATCAATTAAAATTGAAATTTAATGTACAAAATCTTTATATTAACTCACATCTCTGACTTAAAACTAAAGTCTATTCAAGGTTTAAAAATTGCGCACTTGTTTCCCATCCCAAAGAAATATCGACATCTGTAAGAATTAGTTAAAATTTGAGACGTACTGTATCAAGGGAGTCGGCTCCTATGGCAGAAAACTTGGACTCTGGAGTGAGCTCGGCCTCCGCAGGTAGCGCCAGCTGTTTCCTCACTATTTCACACACTTTGTCCACTGTCTCAGGCTTCGCCTGCTGAACAAGTTTACAAGGTTGGTAGCAGTCGAAATACAGTCACCAATTACTATACTCCAGCCTCTCCTAGTAATTACGACTAATATAGTTCTTGTCTCTATTACAACTCATCCAGTTAGGGAAAAACACGTGAACAGATGATGCTATGTACTATACCGCACAAGAGACACAGAACCGGGAACTCCTCAAGGAAGGGAAGCCATTCTTTCTATACCCCAGAGAGACAATCTTCAAGCTTGAGGTCTGCAAAAAATTAGTTGACATCCATGATCAACTTGAACATTAGCTGCAAATGGCATCTCCAGATATTCTTACAGCATTCGATATGTAAAAGGCGAATTCCAAGCCAAATCAAATTTTCCCGAGCCAGTTTGGTAAACCAGACGCCCTTATGCATTAACCACATCACACATCTATGGCCCAACCTTGGATCATTATATAGAACATACACGCCCCCGCTATAAAAAACTCGAAGCCAAAAACAGAATGTGACGATTGAGCAAAAACACAACTCACTGCCATTATGAAAAATAGTCAAGCAACACAGCAATGTCCACAGCTGCAGCACTGGGGGTTGCTTTGTGTAATTTCTAGTTAGTAAATACTATAATCTTGTGGAATTTCATGTAAAATTCTATACATCGCTCCCCTGACCTCACAAAAATGCGTTCTATATCTTGGCCCTGATTGTCAAATTTTCTGGGTCCGCCATACCATGACAACAAGAAGTACAGTCCCAATTTCAAAGCGAACAAGACCAATGCTCATAGAACCGGTACATTTTACCAGAAAGAGCATGCAATCTCTCATTGTTCTTCTGAGGTAGTAGTAATTCTGTGGAGCTCACCCATTAACAAGAAAAGAATACACAAGACAGAGCACACGTATGGGTTCTCGACACAAACTCCGATCAACCAATCCAGGTTCACAACCCGTCACCAGAACAACGAATTAAAGCCTCTGACGTGGTCGGAATGACATGAGAACGAGACAAGCACAATGTCTCCCCCGTCTCGTTCCCAGCCGTACTGGATGCGGCCGACATATAGACAGCGCACCTGATTCACATCTCCGAGCAGAATCCCGAAGGAACAAAAGGAAGGGACATGGAGAAACTCACCTCGTTGCTCTTGAGCGACGGCTTCGAGAGAGCTCTGAAGGTGACGGAAGCAGCAGAAACACAAGCCATTCGCTTCGGAGCTGAAGGAGGAGAAGAAGAAGAAGAAGAGGAGGTCCGAAGGAGGCTCGCGGTGAAGACGAAGAAGATAAACCGCGAGATGTTCGAGTATTTTATACGGCGCAGCACGCACTTCCTCGAGCCGTCGGATTGGGTTTCTGGGGACGATGTCGACGGCTGGATGGGACGACGCGGGCAGGAGTTGTGGGTCCTTCCGGGCTGGGATTGGGGGGCATAGATTCTGGTGCGAGTGGCTGCCGTGCGTCCGTGTCCCGCTCGCTTCCGTCACTTTACAATCTCTTTGCTTCTCCCTAGCCTGCCACCCTGGATGCCCGGGGAATTTCAAGCGTAACGCACGTCTGTCTCTATATTTTTAAAACATTAGCTGCAAATGGCATCTCGAGATATTCTTACAGCTGATTCGATAAAAAAAGGTGAATTCAAGCCAAATCAAATTTTCCTGAGCCAGTTTGGTAAACCAGACGCTTTATGCATTAACCACATCGCACATGTATGGCCCAACCTTGGATCATTATATAGAACATACACGCCCCCGCTATAAAAACCTCGAAGCCAAAAAGAGAATGTGACGATTGAGCATAAACACAACTCACTGCCATTATGAAAAATAGTCAAGCAACACAGCAATGTCCACAGCCGCAGCACTGGGGGTTGCTTTGTGTAATTTCTAGTTAGTAAATACTATAATCTTGTGGAATTTCATGTAAAATTCTATACATCCCCCTGACCTCACAAAAATGCGTTCTATATCTTGGCCCTGATTGTCAAATTTTCTGGGTCCGCCATACCATGACAACAAGAAGTACAGTCCCAACAAAAAAAGGAACAAGAAGAAAATGCTCATAAAAATTGAAATAATATTAAAAAATTGGATGAATAGTAAACTCGGGGTAGATTTGGGACAAAAACAAAAAGTTTTGGGTTTTATGAGACAAAAAAAAAGTTGGGGATATAATTGGGACTAAGGGTAAAGTTGGGGTTTTTTGAGGAATTAGGCCTATTATTATCTGAATTTTCATTTTACAACGGCCGTTAAACTTCCGTCAAACTCTTTCGGAAGCACGTGTGAACGAGACAACCAACTTTTACCGGATTTATATATTTTTTCGCCTTATCTCTTTTACTCAAGACAGAAAATTCTTGATACAATTCGCTTGCTGCATAGTCATGGCCACTTGTTCGGAACCGACATGGAGAAACTCACCTCGTTGCTCCAAGAGCGACGGCTTCGAAGAACCTCTGAAGGTGTTCGGTTCCAGCTCAAATTTTTTTTTTCCTTCGGAGCTGAAGGAGAGAAGAAGAAGAAGAAGGAGAGGAGGCCGAAGGAGGCTCGCGGTGAAGACGAAGAAGATAAACGGATTGGGTTTCTGGGGACGATGTCGACGGCTGGATGGGACGACGCGGGCAGGAGTTGTGGGTCCTTCGGGCTGGGATTGGGGGGCATAGATTCTGGTGCAGTGGCTGCCGTGCGTCCGTGTCCCGCTCGCTTCCGTCACTTTACAATCTCTTTGCTTCTCCCTAGCCTGCCACCCTGGATGCCCGGGGAATTTCAAGCGTAACGCACGTCTGTCTCTATATTTTTAGTTGTTAGATATTATTATCTGAATTTTCATTTTATTACGGCCGTTAAACTTCCGTCAAACTCTTCGTTAGCACGTGTGACGTAACTGACTTTTACCGGATTTATATATTTTTTCGTCTTATCTCTTTTACTTAAGACCGAAAATTCTTGATACAATCCGTTTGCAGAATATGATATGCCGCTACGTAGATTTGGGTTTGGGATAGTAGGTTCATGCCATAAAGGGATTGTGTCTTACACAGTCGGCCAGCTTAATTTGTGTAGACACGAATCAATGCGTTAAAGTGTCATTTGTTTTAACATGATACCGTTAAACATGTTTTAACCTATTAAGCATTTACAGTTAAATAAATTTTTGTACTTTATGAAAATAACATCTGTGTTGAAAAGCGTAAAGTGTAAAACAAAAACATATTTAGACGATACATTTTAGATGTAAATTGGAGTGAAATTATCTATATTCTCTAGAAGCGTACTGAAACTTGTCACATTAGCCATCGTGTATAAAAGTGTCTTGCTTGTTTATTGTACACACATGTTCACATATGTTTGTAAACAGGGTAACAAATTGTGTCATGTTAATACTTGACACGCTACAAGTAGATCTGTTAAAATGGGTCATAAACCCATTTCTTAATCAATTTATTAGTAAATGGGTCATAAATGGATCGAAGTCTAATATTAATATTAAATTGGTCATAAATAGGTTGTAAATAGGTCATAAATGAGTTTACCAACTCATCTTTCTCGTCCTTACTCAACCTTATGCTCACTCACTTCGCACTCTTATCTCATTTTGAGTATGAATTTTTCTAGATTTAATTAAATATGGAAGTGTTTTAGCAATATGGGTTTGATTGGGTATGGGTTGGATATGGGTTGGGTATGGATTGGGTATGGGTCGGGTATGGGTCGGGTCTGGTATGGGTCAAGAAAATTACATTACGCATAAATGGGTCATAAATAAGTTAATGGATCAATTTAGATCGGACTATTTATGACCCGACCCATACTCGACCCGATCCACCCATTTGACAAGTCCAACTACACGTTCGATAATCGTGTAAATCATATCGTGTGGTTCAACCAGCTTTATTATGTGTGCTATGTTTGTGTCAAGCAATTCGACGAGTTATTAAACGTGCCGTGTTGGGTTATTATTTCGACATTACATGATTAATATGACGCACAAAATGATTGAACAATGAAAAGTATTTAAGAAAAACACTTTAGATTTCGGTTAATCATTTCCTTTTATGGATTGAGGACATTATTTCCTTTAACAAATTATAAAATCCTCTTGCTAATAAATCATTATTTACATTAATTGACCTTTTATATATATAATGAGTAAAAAATTTTTGCTATTTGACCCTTTTGTTATTGAGGCCTTTTGCATTTTTATTAAATATATTTTTATTCTGTTTCTTGAAATATATTATTTAATTATTGTACAGTGGCTATATTTATCAAATTTTAACAAAATTCTGTAAAAACCTCTTGAACTTTGGGTGTTATCCATTTGCCCCCGAAACTTTAGTTTTTATAAAATATCAGCCATAAACTTTTATTTTGTTGGCGGTCTTTAACGCTTTGCTATTTATTCCATTATCAGCCCCGTGACTTTCAAAAATATCCATTAATTAAATCACTCTCTAAATCTTTCCTAATAGACTAGAAGGGTTGCCCAAGGCGAGCAATTAGTTGTATGGATGTTGCTAATTACTTCGAAAGTCGCAATTTCGATTTGTTTTTACGTACGAAACAGCAAGTGTGACAACTACAGTGAGGAGACCGAGAAAGAGAGGGGAGAGATTTGTGTTCGAGTATATATGTGTGCGCCTTGTGCAATTTTTTTATGAGTGTGCAATATTTTGGTAAGGCCAGAGTGAACAGATTATGTGATAGAATTTTGATCTTTTAGAGAGTTAATCATCCTTTAATTTTTTATTTATCAACCATATTTTTCCTTAAGTTCACATCGCTCTCCAATGAAACACTAAAGGCACGCTAGAAGATGCCTCGGAGACCTTAAAATCACAAAAAAGAAAAAAAAAACTCATGATTATATCTAGGCTTAATAAAACCAAAAACTATAAACTAATACACCCTTACTGATGTACCTGTGCCTCATTTACTCTAAACTAGCACACACTTTACTAATGCACTTGTGCTACATTTACTTCAAACTGATGTGCTCATGCTACATTTAACTTAAACAATTTTTTATGTCACGCATAATCCTAAATTGGTACACCGTGCTACATTTACCAAAAAAGTCCTATATTTACCACACTTTGGGGTAAATATGGTTAGGGTATATCAGTCTGGGGTGTACGAGGCATGGGTGTACGAGGTCGGGATTTTTACGATACAAAAATTAGTTTGGGGTAAATGTGACATAGGTGTATAAATTTCGGAATTTTGTGACACAAAAATTAGTTTGTAGGTAAATGAGCCACGGGTGTGTATTGGTTTAGGGTTTTTGATGATATTAGGCCTTTTTTTTTTTTTTTTTAACTTAATCTAATCTGTCTCGTTTCTTGGCCAGATAACCAATTCCGGATTTTTATCCATGTTTATCCCATCCAGAGATGCCGGATAGCTAGAATTCTATTTGCATCTTGCCTCTTATCTGGGATTTAAATACCGCCTAAGGAAATTGAACGAGAGATATTACCAGTTGATAGCAACGCTTCAAATCCAATATGACACAATCCTATGTACTCTTAATAGCACTGCAACGCTTGAATTCGTGTGTGATTCGCCAACTTCACCAACATATCATCCATGATTGCTCTGGTTCCTTTTGTAAACTAGGGCAATTGTGGAAGTACCGAGTCGGCCTTTCGAAGAAGACGGTAGCTTGTATGATTACCAAATCACGACATTGTGCAGTCATTAAATTCAATCAAGATTACATGAATAACGGCATAGAATTTTTCATTCAAGCGCAAGAGTGGAATCAATCATAAGCTAGGATTAGTGTAAACAGTTATCTTACTTAGCATTAATTTAATTTAATTTATTTTCCTGTACGGCATCAGTAAGTTGGTTTGGGGAAGGTGTTTCTCGATTTGACCAAGGAAGGAAGACCAAGAACGGCATTAAGTGTTGGTGAGAAGTGTCGCGGAACACTTGTTAAGGATTTATTTGTTTGATATAATTCAATTTTCAAACTATTAATCGTGAATATACACGAGGACAATTGGTGCATTGAAAAATCATAAAATTTTGTTTATTGATTGCTTAATGTGAGATTTTTATGGGACCACAACCAACTGTTTTAAAAGTTTAAACTGTTAGATTAATGCATGATTTAATATTTAATTATTCTACCACTTCCCCTCACGCTTATTTGAATTTGGGAACTCTTGCTTTGATACCGTATGAGATTTCGTATGATCACTGCTAACTATTTTAAAAACTTAAACTGTTAGATAAATGTATGATTTAATATTTAATTACTCTAACACTTAACAAGTACCTTTAGGGAATTTATTAAGAAAATCCATGAGATTATTTGCGCATGTGATTTCTCAAGCACGAGAGAGAGAGAGAATTCAATACTCTTTATTTTGATTAATCTTCAAGGACCAAAACCATCAACAACACGACCCACGCAATGTTCCAAGTATTCTGTGGCAACCTTCACACGACAAAGAATTGTAACCCTAGGAGACACTTCAAAGCAATCCTAGATAATTAAAATTTTTCCTTGATTAAACAAAATCTACCCAAGTCACGGATTAACTCATCAATCTCTCGAGCTAGGAAAGACACAGGGCACAAACTTTGATGAATGATCTAACTATGAAATTTGAATCGTTCACGTTCGGTCGTGCTTAGGATGTGATTTTTTTTTCACCTTGATTCGAATTGCGGGGCCGACGAAACACGAAAGTAATTGTCTCGTGAACATGACTCGTACCACGCCACGTGCATACTGGAGGGATTAAATTGAATTCATCTGAAATCAAATTGGCAATTAGATGAGTGGCCAAAGAAGAAAACTGTCCAATCAATGAATCCCTTTTGTTTTCCCACGAACTCAATTTGACTAACTATGTGGCGAACGATTCATTTGCGCAACTTGTTCCTCTCTTTAGAAATCAGCGTGCCCATTGAAACCAATCGAGAACATTCGACTTTTGTACTTCTCACCAACGTGTAACAAAATTCCCCATAGTGAAGGACAACGACTTGTCACAAATTCAAATTGGGCCACGACTTGATCAATTTACTTGACACAATCACCTTCCTATCCCCTTATTAGGCGATGACATTTCTTTTAGAGATCCAGTCAAGGTCAGTTCAATCGAATGGGTGAAAGAGGGCGCCACATTCTAGTCTTGACAACGTAATTCACTTGTGATAAGCTTAGATGATCATAATAAAAAAAAATTAAAAAAATAATGGGAAATTCGACGTAAATAAAGGTTAAAAAGATGTTAAGGTTAAAACCTATCAAAGTTAACGGGGTGGAATTTGTAAAACTCGTTGTATAAGACTGATCCAGCCTCTTCGTTCGACTTCAAATAGTCGTAAAATTCTTTCTTATTGAGCTATATGTAGCTACAAGTCAAAAGAAGAAATGTCCTCTCTCTCTGAGTATATATATAAATATATCCCAGTTCTCTCCGTGCAAGAACAAGCCATCCAATCGATCATCATGTCCACAAATATCATTCTCCATTCTCTTCTTCTTACCGTCACGTCCTTCTTCTTCTTTCTCCACGGGCCATGTCCGTGGCGAAACCGCTCGTCCTTGTCCGATTGATGCCATATACCAGTTTGGAGACTCCTATGACGCCGGTAACCTCATCCGGCTCATGGGTACCTAATGGGTTTTCTTTGTGAATAATGGGCCGCCCATGATGGGCTAACCCGGTCCATGAAAAATTATTGTCTGGACACAAAAGTGAGAACACACGTAAGGGAAAGTGTGTGTGGGTAGCATTTTGATCATCAGAAACTTATTCTCACAAGAGGACAAAGAAGAAGGAACTTTGTTCAACAATCTAAGGATTGTTCTCTCTCTCGAAGCTGCGATAGATGCATTTAATCTGTGGCAAAGAGGTATGTTCGTTTCTTGATATACTTGAATGATCGGTGATTCAAGTATAGAATGGGCACGTTTTTTCCATAAATTTTGTATTATGTTTAGGAATATGTTTCCTTCATTGATATCAAAGCATGTGTTCTTATTTCCTGATCGTTTTTAATATGCTTATAACACGGAGTATTGGCCGGAATTAAAAACGGTGCCGATTTAATGCTTGGTTAAAAACCGACAACCAATCGCATCGTTCGAGGTTTCCGATTCGCGGCATTAAAATTATTTTTGAAAGTGGGTCGAGTGCTCGCCGAGACGAAAGCAAACGACGAGTGGCATGCCGCTGGGAGGCCGAACGCTCTTACGCGCCCCAAGAAGCGGAGGGTGCGCCAAAGACGTGCGTAGCGGTTGTTGCACACATGCAACGCACATGTTATGCTTTACAGCGAGCGCGTGGTCGACGTCACGACGACGCTACCACGCCGATTCTTTATGGGCGAAGGCCCGACCCGGAAGCTTGACCCGATCCGACCCGGGATTTTGACCCATGACCCCCCCCGCCACCCGCTGACCGCCCGTTATTCGTTGACCGATTGACCGCGTTGACCATCGACCAAAAAAAATTGAAGGGGCGTAATGTGTTTTTGCATAATAGTATCATGATTTAAAAGGTAATCATTTGATTTTTTTCTGCATTTGTTGTAGGTAAAAGATGGTACAAAGGTATAGAACCCCCATTATGGCTAGGACGCCTTTGAACAAAAGAAAAAAAAAACTTGCAACGTTGAGAGCCGAGTTAGATGGTTATCGATGGGAAGATGGTGATTTGGCTAATCATGTGGTCAAGGTCAATACGATGATACAGGACATCATCTGGAATGGTTATTATATGCCAGATTTTGAGAAAATGAATGTTCTGATCAACACTCTTCCATCTGAATGGAAAAAGGTGTTGCATCGCCTATGGGAGGTCAATGTGGTCCCAGCCTACAAAAAACTTGCAGTGGATTTTGTGAGAGAACATTATAGGATTGAGGCAACAAAGACTTCAACCCTAAGGATTAATACAACTTGGCGTAGAATGAATGCACCATGGAGAAAGCCTAAGGGACACCCGACAGTCTTTTCTTGGTTGCCAAAGAAGAAGATTGGTTTTTCTAAGGAGTTTTATGAATCTTTCCCTGTGTATAGGAAATTGATAGACAGTTGATTTTATGTTATTTTAGTTCGGTTTAAGATATCCTAGGTGGATATTTCTGTTCACGTTGATGTTCATGTTTCTTTTCTATGCTAGTTTCATTCCTTATGTAAATAGTACTTAGTGAATGAATGTTGATGGATATTTATTATTGTGAATAGTTTATGATACTATTTTATTATGATATCCGTCTTATCAAAATAAGGTGGTTGAGTGAGAGTTCTAAAAGTTTTAGTAATTTTAAAGAACGTAATGTTACCTTAATGATTATATTAACGATAATTTCACATTAGGATTTTAGATAATAATTGGGAACATAGTGAACTTTCGAATCTAAAAACTATGTGAAATTACTCATTAATATATTCAGTTTGTGTAAAATTGATGCATAAATAAGTGGCATTAACAATTTGTGCTTGTCAGTATGATATGTTCAGATTCAATGGCTTCAAACAACTAAGAACATAATAGCTGAGTTGAACAAAGGAGAGAAATTGAAGCGGCGAGAATTATGAAATATGGAACATGAAAATCCAATATGTGCTAGAAGAACAAGAAGCACAGACATAAGAGAGATAGAGATGCATTTGCTGTATGGAAAAGGAAGAACTCGATTGCTCGCATCACGTTCTTTGAGTAGTATGGAGAATGATATAATGTGAGAGTTCAAGCGTTTTGAAAATGCCAAGGAGATGTGGGAAGCATTAGCGTTTAGATTTGGTCATACATCGGTGACAAAGTGGGGAGACAGCTCACTATAAGGTTTGACTCAGTATAAGAAGCCTCATGATCAGTTCATGAAACGACACCGAGAAAGATGTTGAACATGATCGTTGAGCTGAAAGATGCTGGACACATTCTGACTGATGAACAGCAAGTGCAAGCAGTGATCCGTTCCTTGCCTCAAAGCTGGGAGCACATGAAGGTGCACCTGACCCATAATGAGAACATCAAGACCTTTGAAGATATCATGCGCTATCTTGAGTTAGAAAAGGATCGCCTCTTGGCGGCGAAACCAGAAACCGACATCTATTATCTTGGTTCTAGCTCACATAAGGCTTCGAGCTCCAAGTGCAAAGCGTCGAAAGGTTCACAAAGTGGAAAGGCAAGGAGCAAGTTCTTCAGGTAAGAAACCAAAATTTAATCAATATGACAAAGGAAAGCATTCTTTTGTTAAGAAGATGTCGAGGGTGAAATGCTACAATCAGTAGCAAGAAGGGCCACTTTGCTCGCGATTGCGGCGAGCCAAAGAAGGTAAACTCCTTTGTATTCTTGAGAACTTTGTCTATGTGTCAAGTTCTGTATTTTTAATCGAGACTAATCCTTTGTGGACTGTAGATTCGGGAGCAACAGACCATGTAGCGAAGGGCGAGAGATGCCTTCGTGGAGTTCCGACGGGTTTCGGATCAAACGAAATGGATCTATGTAGGAAACAATTCCAAAGCGTGGTTAAAGGAATTGGCACCGCCGATTGATGATGCGTGGTGGGCGCACATTGTTCTTACATGATGTATTATATGCTCCAGAGATTCGTTGAAATTTAGTGTCTATGTTAGTGTTGGTTAAACTTAGTTTTAATTTGAACTTCGTAATAAATGGTGTTGATTTGTATCCGAATATGAATTATTATGGTTGTGGATACTTTACGAATGGTTTCATTGTACTAGATGTTGACCGTGGTAATGTTAACGTTTGTTATTCCCTATTTACATCTTCCAACTCATATAAAAATGATGTGAATGTGTGGCATGCTAGACTTGGTCATATTGGCCAACACCGAATGCAAAGATTAGCCGGAGAGGGCTTATTAAGCAATATTGAAAAAGTTGATTTGCCTATTTGCGAGCATTGCCTGGCCGAGAAAACAACAAGGAAACCATTCGAAAAGGGTACAAGAGCTGAGTTTCCTTTGCAACTAATCCATTCGACATCCGTGGTCCAATGAATGTAAGAGCAAGGCATGAGATTGTGTATTTCATCACATTAATAGATGATTGTACTCGATTTGGATATGTCTATTTGATTTCTCATAAATCTGAGGCATTCGTTGCTTATAGAAATTTGTGAACTTAGTAAAAATCAATTAGATAAGAAAATAAAAACGTTCAGATCCGATCGAGGGTCGAGAATATTTATCGATGAGTTCATAAATTTATGTGATGAAAAAGGAATAGAAAGACAGTTGTCTATTCCATATACTCCTCAACAAAATGGTGTTGCCGAGAGGAGAAACAGAACCCTATTGAAAATGGTTAGGTCTATGATGGCACAAGCTAACTTACCTATCACCTTTTGGGGTGATGTTTTATTAACTGCTGCCTATGTACTTAACTGTGTGCCTTCTAAATCAGTTACTTCCACTCCGTATGAGTTATGGACAGGTAGAAAACCTGATTTAAGTTTTCTTAAACCTTGGGGTTGTGCTGCTTATACTCACGAGCCCTCTCATAAATATGGGAAATTGGGTCCCAGGAGGCAAAAAAAGAGTATTTTCATAAGATACTCGGAGCATTCAAAAGGGTATGTGTTTATAGGTGAACAAAAAGTGGGAGTATAACTGAATTTGAATCACGAGATGTCACATTCTTAGAGAATGAGTTTCCTACTAAGGGCGAAATAGGTGAGGACTACTCACTATTTGAAACTTTGGATCCTGATAATGAAATTGATGAAGTTCGTCCAAATGGGAGCAATGTGAGAAGTGAGGAATTAAATTCGACTCAATCTTAATCGCAACTATTTGATGGGACGATACCGTCATTATCTAATCCAAGTGGGAGCATAATGGAGAATGATGTGCCAAGTGTACAATCTCCTGTACAGCGAACAAGTCGCAAAAGTATTCATTGTCAATATTTTGACATTGAAGGGGAAACTTTCATCGTCGCTCCACAAGATGAAGATGAGCTAAGGAATGTAAATGAGGCTCTAAGTTGCCCTAATAAGGAAAAATGGATAGATGCAATGGAAGAAGAAATGGAGTCAATGAAGTCAAACCATGTTTGGAAACTGGTTGATCTTCCAAAAGGACGTAAAGCTATTGGGAATAAATGGGTTCTTAAAATGAAGCGAAAAAGCTGATGGCTCAATAGAAAGATATAAAGCTCGCCTCGTGGCGAAAGGGTATAATCAATAAGAAGGAATTGATTATGAGGAAACTTTTTTCTCTGTAGTGAGATTTACCTCAATTTGCCTTATTCTCGCAATAGTGGCAAGTATGGATCTTGAATTACATCAAATAGATGTAAAGACTGCTTTTCTAAATGGAGAATTAAAAGAAGAGATTTACATGAAGCAACCAGTTGGCTTCATTGTGAAAGGCCAAGAACAAAAAGTACGTCGACTTTTGAGATCGATATACAGCCTTAAGTAGTCTTCAAGACAATGGTATACAGCGTTTTCATAATGCCATAGTGGCCTATGATTTTACAATGATTGATAAAGATCATTGCGTATATATCAAAAGATCTAAAGATCAATTTGTGATCTTATCATTATATGTTGATGACATCTTGATTGTCGGAAGTAATAAGGAGTTGGTTACTATTAAGAGTTGGTTATCATCCAATTTTGAGATGAAAGATATGGGTGAAGCTGCATATATTCTTGGAGTTAAGATTTCAAGAGATCGTTCAAGAGATTATTGTCTCTTTTCGCAAGAGACTTATATTAATAAAGTTCTTGAGCGATTTTGTATGCATGATTGTAAACCCATGGATACTCCTATTGCAAAAGGTGAAGGATTGAGCCGTAGGTTGTGTCCTAAGACTCCACAAGAGAAGGAACAAATGAAATGTGTTCCTTATGCTAATGTGATTGGGAGTTTCTTTGACGCTATGATGTGTACAAGACGACATATGTTTTGCAGTTAGAATGGTAAGTAGATACTAATCCAATCCAGGTCAAGCACATTGGAAAGCCAAAAAAAGAATCATGAGGTATCTAAAGGGTACCGTTGATTATTCTTTGAGTTATTAAGGAAAGGATCTGCGACTTGAAGGCTACTCAAATGCTGACTGGGAAGGAGATTTAAACGAAAAGAAATCTACCTCTGGATTTGCATTTTTACTGAATAATGGTGCCATATCTTGAAGCAGTAAGAAACAGACATGTATAGCATTATCCACCATGAAAGCCGAGTTCGTGGCATTGTCAGCAACAGTACAAGAGGGAGTTTGGCTTAAGAGATTTTTGGATCATTTAGGTGTTGTTGAGCATGCTGCAAGCTCATTGTTAGTCAATTGTGATAGCCAAGCAGCGATAGCATACACTAAAGATCCGAAATATCATGGCAAGACCAAACATATAGATACCAAGTACAATTTTGTTAAAGATATGGTAGCACAAAAGATGTGAACTTACAGTACATATCTACGCATAGTATGATAGCAGATCCCATGACAAAGCCAATTCCTAGAGATGTTTTCATTGGCCATGTAAAATCTCTAGGACTGCGTAGATGCTGATATACTGAAAATTGTAATTTCCCTGAATGTTCACATTTAAATGAAATTGTTATATCATTGTTAATGCCTATGATATTTTTTATTTATGCATATTAATACTTAGTGTATTATGTCGAGAAAGTATGTCGGACAGATAAAATTAACCCACTCACATGAGTAATCGCCTCTATTTCTTGTGTGATAAATAGAGATGAGATAATTTTTAAGCTTATTATCTAGGTAATAATCGAGAGCTCAAGCTTAAAAATATAAATGTTGCCTTAGCTAAGTGCTAAGATGAGGACATAACATTTACTATGTCCGAAAGTAAAATAACCCACATATTTTACTTTATCTTTTTTTTTGATGCGGATGTGAGTTCTAATGGATTCTTTAGAGGAGTAGATACGTGAACTCAAGTTTAGACATTGGGTATGTCTGAACTATCATCTGTATGGTATTGAATGTAAAGACATACGCTCCACGGGAAAGGAGTTAATACCGTAATATGTATTTCATACTACGTATGCATAAGACAACCGATAAGAGTGGCAAAAGTTTTTTATCTCAACTTTATGCCGTGTGAGACTCTTGAGGATATGAGTTCCTCATTTAGTGCCCTCACGACTCTAACTTATTCTCAAAGTTTCTATTTAGTGTTCGTTATCTTGGGGCGTTGCCAATGGTCATGAATGATTCGATTTAATGGGGCATTTTTAGAAAAGCGAGCTGGACTGAAATAGAGAGGTTTAAGGAAAGAGGAAGATCAATTTATCATGATGTCACATTCTATTTTTTGTATTCACAGTCGACCAATTATGATTTTAAGTAAATCATAGTTGTGAATACAATATACGAGATACTAAAAGAGATCAAAAGAGATATAAATGTGACTAATTGATCTAGGGTACTGCATATTATATCTACTCGAAAAACGTTGTACCTAATTTTGAGCTGCTATGTATTCCTAACGGATGCATTGCAACGAGCTCTCGAAGTATCTTTGGTCGCATACGGATTATCTGCTAGTATGAATATTGCAAAGAAAGAGAGTTAATGTTTAGCCCACCATGTATGCGAGTGTGAGATGATGGGTTTTCTTTGTGAATAATGGGTCACCTATGATGGGCTAACCCAGCCCATGAAAGGAAATAATTGCACTTGGCAGTTATTGTTTGGACACAAAAAAAATGAGAACACACGTAAGGGAAAGTGTGTGTGGGTAGCATTTTGATCATCAGAAACTTATTCTCACAAAAAGGACAAAGAAGAAGAAACTTTGTTCAACAATCTAAGGATTGTTCTCTCTCTCGAGGCTGTGATAGGTGCATTTAATCTGTGGCAAAGAGGTATGTTCGTTTTCGTGATATATTTCGAGCGATCGGTGATTCAAGTATAGAATGGGATGCGTTTTCCATAAATTTTGTATTATGTTTAGGAATATGTTTCCTTCAGTACCAATGGCTCCGGTTCCGAGGCTGCTTGTCTCCCTTATGGTGAGACTCTTGGCAAGCCCACCGGTCGCTTCTCCGATGGCCGCCTCATAGTTGACTACTTCGGTACCTGACTAAAACAAACAATACCCTCCTAAGAAAATGAATACTAGTCTGTAAAACTATAATACTGATGGTTACCTAGGGTTTAAAATGATCCCTTTTATTTTTGCAGCCATGGCTGTTGGCCTCCCTCTTGTGAATCCCTATTTGGGCAAAAATCTTTCCTTTGAGCATGGAGTCAACTTCGCTGTTGCCGGAAGCACCGTCCTCAACTCTTCATTCTACGCTGCAAGAAACGTCACCGTGCCGGCATCTGATGTTCCCTTACGCCTCCAGTTCAACTGGTTCAGAAACCATCTCAACTCAACCTGCGAGTCACAAACTGGAATGCCGATTTTTCTTGTCTGGTAAGTTTGCATGGTATATGCTCTATTATTGGATTATTGCACGACTGGTATTGTTGTGATTGGCATCGTGTTTTTGACATGCGATGTTGCAATTCATTTTTATCAGAGTGTCGGGAGAAGTTGAAGAGATCTCTTGTGATTGTTGGGGAGATGGGAAGCAACGATTACCTCTATTCTTTCAACCAAGGGAAATCTATTCGAGAAGTCATGACTTATGTGCCTACCGTGGTTGAAGAAACCATAAACGTCACAAGGGTAAGATTTATTTCGAAACACCATGTTTTTTATTTCCTTAATGGTGAAGACCCATTTTTAAATAGATAAATTCTGAACTCGTGAAATACTCTGTTAAGCTTAAGAACACCATGTTCTATTTTTGTAAATCAAGAAATATTTGGTAAGTCCGGGTGCTAATCACATGAACTGGGTATCCTCTTTGTCTATGTCAGTGCCAGTGACCCATTGCTAGTCGGCCGGTGTCCACGTCAGCAAAATCCGGCCAAAAGGACTGAATTGGCACTATATCAAAAGGTTTAGGACTCAATTGACACAAAAAATAAGTTTAGGATTAAATTAGCACCACCTTAAAAGGTTTAGGACTTATTTAGCACTTTTCCCTGTCAACCTCCAATGTTACCAAGGATGAGATGATTGCTCTGCATTGTAGGATTCGACCTGGAATTGGCTCTTAAGGCTTGTTGCAGAATTGGTGGGTCATACAACTACAACTCCTCCCCAATGTGTGGATCAACGGGTGTTGCGACTCGCCCCAACCCAAATGAATTCATAAGCTGGGATGGTCTACTTCTGATGCAGGAGGCGCATCGCCGTATCACAGAGTACAACAACATCAACAAAATCTTCCCGGAACTATCTTGTGCCACATAGAGTCAAAGGCAACAAGCTCCTACATACATGATTAACTATCGATCTCATATATAGTTGGAATCACTTTTCCCTGTACTAAGAATAAAATAAGATCTACTCGAATAAAGAGGAGCTGGTGGAATTATAAGTTCACTACAAACTACTTTTGCTAGTACAAATGTCAAGATGGCATCTTCCTTCCTGGAGACTTCTAAATTTAATATCTAGCGGTGAAATAACAGATTTAGGATTTTTTGAATAATTATCACGGTAAACTGCTATTAACGGTACATAAGATTATATTGGATTGCACTTGAAGTTTTTGGTTAGGGCTAAATTGGTCAAATTAAAAAGTTTAAAAAGTTGAGTGTGTACACAAATGGAGAAGGCTGGGCTATTTATAGCCTTCATCCACCGAGTCTCTCAGCAAATTGTCTCTGACACAAGTATAGATTTTTGCTTCTATTTTAAGTGTTGGACAATCTACAAGTACAAACCACTAATTCTAGCTACCACTAAGTTAAGCTGCATACCACAAGATCTAACTACCTCTGAATGTATTTTTCTGCCACTAATTATACTTTTGATGTAGAATGTTCAGGAAAGGACAATAATCTAGAAAATCTAGGCTAATGAAGACAATTCTGGAAAAAGGGAAGAGAGAAAGAGAGGCAGTGTTTCTCAATACTCCCCCTCACCGACTACTCCCTCTTAATGTAGACCTTGCAACCATGCCAAAGCCGCTTTTGAACTCTTCAACTGTCTTCTTCCATTCCGCACCCTATGAAGTTTCCTCATATGTAGATTGGCTCAATACTCTATCTTCAGTTGCTTATGTGGTTGCAACTTTCCACCGGGCTTTATGAAGCTCGGATTTTGCAATGCCTCTTTTTCCTTCGTTTCAGTCTCCATACTCGTGGTCAAGCCTCTCATTTGTGATTTTGATTTCATGCTTCAATTGATTTAACTCTATCTACAGTCATTTGATGTCAAAAGTTTGGTCCTTCTTCTTATTTGACTTCTTCTCCTCAGTAGTAATTCTCTTCCATTTCACCCCCATAATGTTTGTGATATTTTTTTTATGGGCCATCCATGTTGGGCTAACCTGGCCCATGATCCATCATGCGGGCCCATCTTCCTTGGCAGTTCAAAAAGAAGATATGATAGAAGTTATCTTTAAGAACATGAGTGATTTTTGGAAGAAGACAGATTCAGTTCTCTACTATTTGAGATTATGTCTCTAGAGAACAACGCTCTGCAAAAACTCCCAAAAAGTGAAACGCACTCTCAAGACTACAAATTGGTAGACATTTAATCTGTGGCAAAAAGGTATGTTCGTTTATGTGATATGCCTCGCACGATCGGTGATTCAAATACAGAATGGGCATATTTTTCCGTATTTTGTGAATTGTTTTAGGAATGTGTTTCCTTCATTGGTATCAGAGCCTGTATTACTTGTTTCTAGATCATGTCATGAATTTATGTCTGCCATGAATGTGTTTGGATTTGTAGTATACATGCTTAGAATGAATTGGATTCGCGACCATGGACGTATGCAAGTTCGAATGTACTGTTCATGTTCTCTTTTCGAAATTTTTATTTTGTGAAAGTGAAATGTAATTGCATAGTTGGATAGTACTCGTCGAGACGAGAAAATGAGTGGTCGCTGATCACAAGGCGACACTTGGAGTGGCAGAGGTGGCTTGCACTCGCCGGAATGACGTCCGTGCATGAAGGCCACGGGCAAAGACGTCGACCACAACCGTTGGCGCATGCAATGAACGCGCCAATGTAGAAGTTACGGGTGCGTGAAGGTCACACGCTCATGGTTCCCAAATCATGCGGTAACAATGACGTTAACAGACGTCAGCGACTCCACGTCGCGCTGACGTCAGTTGACCCGGCCCGCAAACCGGTCAATCCAGTCACACCGATTAACTTTCGGTTGACGACACATGTTGACCTTAAAAAATAAAAATAAAAATAAAAATAAAAAAAAAATAAAAATAAAAATAAAAATAAAAGGGGGGCAGAATATGTTTCTTGCGATGTTGTACCATGGATTAAAAGTAATTCTTTTATTTTTTTGCATTTATTGCAGGAATGATGGTGCAAAGATATCGAACCCTTATTATTGCTAGAACGGATGAACAAAAAGCAGACTTGGCGAGGCTGAGAAGAGAGCAGCTGGCTGTTTTTGGGATGGCAATACTGATATGATGAGTGTCACGACCTAATCTTCGAGGGCCGCCTCAGGGAAGTAGGTTTAGAGGTACTTTATTAGACTCTTCCTAAGTCCATACCGCGTGTGACATTGATCTTTTAAATCTTTTTGTTCGATAAGAGTCATCACTAACCACGATTAAGGGTCGGCTAGAAACCTTAATCGAGATGCGAGTGTTTTCTCGAAAACATACACAATCAGAGATTATTAGGGATCGGAGACTTGATTACACTAGTTTTTCAACTAGTACCCTTTCGGTACCTAAACTTGACTATTTGCTAACCAAAATGTCACGGCAATCTTTGACTAATTGAGAATTTGAATTTTCATTCTAACCATTCTAAAAGGGGAAAACAACAATAAATGAATTTAAAGTACACAATCAAATGAAATCAAAATTAAAGTGCACAAATAACGACCTAGCATCGTCTCTAAAAAAACAATAAAAAATCCCTAAGGTAAAGCCCTAAAGGCTTATTCAATTTTGAGATCAAATTTTATTCAAACCTAAAGTGTTTATTAAAAACCCTAAGTCAAGAGAATTCTACATTTTTTTAGCTTTTCTCACATTTTTTTTAATTTTTTTCTAAATTTTTTTATTTTTATTTTTTATTTCGAAAAAAGAAAAGGACTTTGGACCCGGTCAAGGAACGCGGTCCAATTAGCCGGTCTGATCCAAACTCTAGCGGTCCGGGTCAGACTTGCAATTCGGACCGGTCCTTTGGCCCAGTCTAAATTTGGTTCTCTTCTGATGGGCCATCACAACAAATCAAGCCCAAGTTTCTAACTTCTTTCGTTTAATTCATTTTGGCTCAATTTCGAGTTCAGCCTCTTCACTTGATTTGACCTACGGCCTACTGTACCTCTGTAACTGTTCCACCCAAATTAGGAAGTGATTTGGTCTCCATTATATTCGACTCCTTTTATTATTTTTTTTTCTAGTTTTTTTTTTCATTTTCTTTATTCCCTTTTTTCCTGGTCTTCTTCCCCAGTGTCTTTCTTTCTCACCTTTCTCACTGAAGCTTCGCCGAGGACTCACCTTTCTCACGCCTTTACTGAGCTTCGCAAAAAATCTTCAAAACGACACTTCAATCACTACCAAAATATTCTCCGACGCTAAGCCGCCGCCCACAAATCACACCACTGGTCACTAGTTGGCCGATGATTACTACATTGCCGGACAAACTCCGGTGAGAGATTTTCAGACTCAGAAATCGTATATACTAAAACTCTACTAACTCTAGCACGCAGAACATACATATACATATCAGAGAATGAGAAACGGACTGACTGGAGTGGCTTCAAACCGCGGGCAACTCCGGCGAGAGGATGAATTTCCGGCGAAGGAGAAGTGCACGCACGGCCAACTCAGGCAACGATGCTCATGCCAGAAAATCCATGAAAAAGAAATAGATTTAGTATTGATTCATCAACCTAAGAACACATCAAGCATAAAAGAACGAGTTCTACGCATTGATTTCACAAAAATCAATTCGGTTATTCTTTTAAGCATTTTGTCGAACATAGGATATGCAACTTCAGAAACGATTTTCCGATTTGATTTTCAAACGATTTTTCAGTTTAAACACAATATACAAAGTTCTGAATCATCAGTATATTCTACAAATCTGCTTCGGTTCACATGATTTTTGACCAGAAATTATTGATTAAATTCGGCACTCTATCTATGCCTTGGTGTAACACAGAAAACAAAGCATTGGAAGTAGAAGGCTTACCTGGTTCGTGGACAATATAAAACCTTCACGGTAGCCTACGAACGGGACCTCAACGGAACTAGGCATCTTCAGGCACGGCGAAGAAACGACGAACAAGAATGGCTCGTATGTCCAAAGCTACGAACAACGGTATCTCGTGTATCTGAAATGGCGATTAAGTGGGATAGTTTTCCGGCGACGGTGAACAGACGACGGAAGAAGGGGAAGAGATTTGCCGGAATTCCTCTACGCAAGTAGAAGAACCGAACGCTCTCTTCTCCAAGAAACCCTTCTTCCCCGACGATTTTTTTTTTTTTTCCTGATTCCTTCCCCCCTTCTTTCTTCAGTCGAGCGAGTATATATCTTCCCACGCCTCCACTGTTCATTCTATTTTTTCTGATAACAACTTCTACAGCTCAGCAAGCTCCTAGAACCTTACCTGGATTTGTTTCCATCACATGCTCGTTTCGTCACCGCCACTCTCACGCGCGGATGCTCCCTCTGTTCGTCACCATCTTCTGCTGACAAGCGTGGGCAAGCGGAAGCGATCACAGGTGTGGGATTGGGTTGGGAAGAAATGGGCTGAAAGGAAATAAATTGGGCCTAAAGACAAAATAAAATAAAAAAAGAAAAGAGAAGAGGGGGCCGAATTCGGCCCAAGCGAGGAAAGAAAGGTAGGCCAAATGTGCAGTGGGCCGAATGCTCATATTAGGCCCAATAGGGCTGGGTAAATCAAGAGTTTTTTTTTTACTTATTTATTTATTTAATTTTTTGAAATTGAGGTGTCAACAATGACCCATGTTATTACAGTCAACGGAATGATACAAGAAGTCATTGGTACGAAGGCAAGGTGATAGAAGATAATAAGTTTAATCATTTATATGACACTCTTCCTATGCAAGAGCAAAATGTGTTACTTAATGTTTTCAAGAACTCTGAAACACTAAAATATGATAAGATTGTGGAAGCCTTCCTGAGGAGATATATTGGGGTCATGGCAACGAGGACATCAACGTTTGGGATGAATGGGTGCAGAATGACTACGCCATAGAGCAAATCCAAGGGAGCTACAAGGGTCTTTTCTTGGTTGGGGAACAGTCCAAAAGGACTTCCTAAAAAAATTTTATGAATCCATCCCAGTTCATGGGAAGAAGATCATAACTTGATATTATTTATTGTTTTAACTTTGGTTATCGTTTATGAATATGTTCACTCTAAGTTTGTTTTTCAGTTGCTTGTAAATACTTGTTGTTTCAAGTTATCATTTCCTATTCATGTACGTTATGTTCATACTTTGTGACATAATTTGATTATGAATCTTTGAGTTAGATTTGCACGATGTTAATGGGATATTTTTGTTGTGAATGGTTTATGGTACTATTCTATTTTAATAACTGTCTTATTAGTATCATGTGGTTAAGTGGGAGTTCTAAAAGTTTTAGTAACTTTATTGAACATAATTTTACCTTAATGATTACATTAACGATAATTTCAAATTAGGATTTAGATGGATGATTGGGAACATAGTGAACTTTCGAATATAAAACCTATGTGAAATTACTCATTAATATAATCGGTTTGTGTAAAACTGATGCATAAATGAGAGGCATTAATAATTCGTGCATATATGTCTGAAATGTTCACATACCATGGTTTTAGCATCAAAGAACGTAGTTGCTGAACTGAACAAAGAAGAAAAGTTAAACGGAGATAACTATGAAATCTGGAATATGAAAATAGTTAAACGGAGATGTGTTGGAAGAGCAAGAGGCATTGGAAACTCTTAACCTTGTTGTGGAAGAGTCTGAAGATGGGAATACTGCACAAGATAGAAGGGACAAAGATGCATTTGCTGCTTGAAAAAAGAAGAACTCTATTGCCTGCATTACATCGCTGAGTAGTATGGAAAATGACATTATACGAAAGTTCAAGGTTTTGACAATGTCAAAGATATGTAGATAGCATTGGCAGCTAGGTTTGGTAAGACTTCCATGACTAAACTGAGATAACTCAAGATTCAGTTTGACTCATATAAGAAGCCACATGGTCAGACCATGAAACAACATATGAGGCGTATGTCAAACATGATTAGTGAGCTTAAGGATGCTGGCTATTTTCTGACCGATGAGCAGCAAGTACAAGCAGTTATCCGTTCCTTACCTCAGCTGGGAGCATATGAAAGTCCACCTGACCCACAATGAGAATATAAAGACTTTTGAGGATGTAATGCGCCATCTTGAACTAGAAGAGGACCGCCTCTTGGAGGCTAAAATAGAATCTGACATCTATTTTGCTAGTCTTAGCTCACTTGGGGCTTCGGGCTCCAAGCGCAAATGCCTAGGAGGGTTCAAGAGGTGGAAGGTCAAGGGAGCAACTACTTGAGGAAAGAAACCAAGAATCAACTAACATAAGAAAGGCAAACGTCATCTCAAGAAAAACATTTCAAAGGTGAAGTGTTTCAACTATGTCAAGAAAGGTCATTTTGTTCGTGCTTGTGGCGAGACAAAGAAGTTAAAAATCCTTAGTACACTTAAGAGTGTTACTTATGTATCTAGTTTTATTTTTCTAACTAAATCTCATCTTTTGTGGACTGTAGACTCAAGTGTCACAGACCATATAACAAAGAATAGAGATTCATTTGTGGAGTTCCAACGAATTCCACATTGAGTGAGATGGATTTATGTGGGGAACAACTCTAGAATAGAAGTCTAAGGGATTGGCACCTGCCAATTAAAGATGCGTGGTGGTCACACCTTGTTCCTATATGACTTGTTGTATGCTCTAGAAATTCATTGGAATCTTGTTTCTGTGTTGGTGTTAGTTAAACTTGGTTTTAGCTTGAATTTCCATAATAGTGGTGTTGACTTGTTTTTAAGTACGATTTATTATGGTTCAGTACATTTTCTAGATGGTTTTATTATATTGGATGTTGAATACAGTAATGTAAATGTTTGTTATTCCCTATTTGCATCTTCTGAATCTTATGATAATGATGTGAATGTATGGTATGCTAAACTTGGTCATATTGGCCAACAAAGAATGAATAGATTTACCAAAGAGGGCTTATTGGGCAATATTAAAAAAGTCGATTTGCTTGTTTATAAGCATTGCTCAGTGGGAAAAACAACAAGAAAATCATTTGGAAAAAGGAATAAGAGTTGAGTTTCCTTTGCAACTAATCCACATAGACATTTGTGGTCCAATGAATATAAGAGCAAGGCATGGGGCTGTTTACATTATCACTTTCATAAATGATTATACTTGATTTGGACATGTCAATCTGATTTCTCATAAGTTTGAAGCATTGAGTTACTTTAAGATATGACCTTAGTGGAAAATCAATTAGACAAGAAGATAAAAGCATTAGGATCCGATTGAGGTCGAAAATATTTATCTGATGAGTTCATAAATTTATATGATGAAAAAAGAATAGAAAGATAATTGTCTGTTCCATATACTCTTTAACGAAATGGTGTAGCGGAGAGGAGAAACAGAACCCTAATGGTAATGGTTAGGTCTATGATGGCACAAGCTAATCTATCTATTACCTTTTGGGGTGATGCTTTGTTGATTGTTGCCTATATACTTAACCGTGTGCTTTCCAAATTAGTTACTTCTACTCCACATAAATTATGGACAAGTAAAAAACCTGATTTGAGTTTTCTTAAACCTTGGGGTTGTGCTGCCTATACCCATAAGGCCTCTCACAAGTATGGAAAATTGGGTTTAAGAGGCAAAAATAGTATTTTCATAAGATACTCAGAGCACTTGAAGGGATATGTGTTCATAGGCGAACAAGAAAGTGAAAGTGTAACTGAATTGAATCACGAAATGTTACTTTCTTAGAAAATGAATTTTCTAAGAAGGGTAAAATAGGAGAGAACTACTCTCTATTTGAAACCTTGGATCATGATAACGACCCAAATAGGAGCAATGTGAGAAGTGAGGGATTAGTTCCGAACCAGTTTCAAATGCAAGCATTTGATCAGACGATACCGCCATTATCTAATCCGAGTGAGAGCATAATGGAGCATAATGTACCAAGAGTACGATCTCCTATACGACGAGTAAGTCGCAAAAACATTCTCCGTCGATGTTTGACATTGAAGGGGAAGCTTTTATAGTAGCTCCACAAGATGAAAATGAGCCAAGAAATGTAAATGGGGCTCTAATATGCCCTGATAAGGAAAAGTGGATACGTGCAATGAAAGAGGAAATGGAGTCAATGGAATCAAACTAAGTTTGGAAATTGGTTGATCTTCCAAAAGAACGCAAAGCCATTGAGAACAAATGAGTTCTCCAAATAAAGCGTAAAGCTGATGCTCGATTGAAAGATATAAAGCTCAACTTGTAGCAAAATGGTATAATCAATAGGAATGAATTGACTTTGAAAAAACTTTTTCTCCTGTGTTAAGGTTTACCTCGATTCGCCTTATTCTGGCAGTAGTGGTTAGTATGGATCTTGAATTATATCAAATAGATGTAAAGACTATGTTTCTCAATAAAGAATTAGATGAAGAGATTTCTATTGAACAGCATGTTGGTTTCATTACAAAAGGTCAAGAGCAGAAGGTGTGCCGACTTTTGAGATCGATATATAGCCTTAAGTAGTCTTCGAGACAGTGGTATATACGTTTCCATAATGCCATAGTGGCATATGATTTTGTGATAATCGATGAGGATCTCTATGTATATAACAAAAGATCCAAAGATAAGTTTGTGATCTTATCTTTATATGTAGATGATATACTAATTGCTAGGAGCAATATGGAGTTAGTAAATACAATTAAGAATTGGTTATCTTCCAATTTTGAGATGAAAGATATAGATGAAGTTGCGTATATTCTTAGAGTTAAGATTTCAAGAGATTGTTCAAAGAAGTTGTTGTCTCTTTTGCAAGAGACGTATATAAACAAAGTCCTTGAACGATTTAGCATGTATGATTGTAAATCCATAGATACTCCTATTGCGAAAGGTGAAGGACTGAGCCTCAGAATGTGTCCCAAAACTCCACAAGAAAGGGAACAAATGAAACATGTTTCTTATACTGGTGCTGTTGGGAGTTTAATGTACGCTATGATGTGTACAAGACCTGATATATGTTTTGCGGTTGAAATAGTTAGTAGATGTCAATCCAATCCAGGTCAAGCACATTAGTGTGCCGTTAAAATGATCGTGAGGTATCTGAAGTCTATTGCTGTTTATTTACTAAGTTATCTAGGAAGTAATCAGCATTTTGAAGGCTATACTAACGCTGACTGGGGAGGAGATTTGGATAAGAGGAAATCTATCTCTGGGCAAGTATTCTTATTAAACAATGGCGCCATATCTTGGAGTAATAAGTAACAACAGTTTATAGCACTATCAACAATAGAAGCTGAATTTGTGGCACTCTTAGCGACAGTACAAGAGGGTGTTTGGCTAAGGAGATTTTTGGATCATTTAGGTGTTACCGGAAACGCTACAACATCATTATTGGTACATTGTGATAGCTAAGCAGCAATAGCTTACACCAAGGATCCCAAGTTCCATTGCAAAACCAAACACATAGACATCAGATACAACTATGTTAAAGATATGATGTCACAAAAAGAAGTGAACGTACAATACATAACTACGTAAAGAATGATAGAAGATCCAATGACGAAGCCGATTCCTAGAGATGTTTTCTATAGTCATTTAAAATCTATAGGACTGCATAGAGTCTGATGTACTGAATATTGTAATTTTCCCCGAATGTTCACTGTTAATGAAGTTTGATATTATTATTAATGCCTATGAGATAAATTGATATTTATGCATCTTAATGCCTAGTGCATTATATTGAAAGGTATGTCAGATAGATGAGATATTAGCCCACTTACACGGGTAATTGCCTCTATTTACTATGTGATGAATAGAGACGAGATAATTTTAAACTTATTATCTAGATAATAATTGAGAGCTCAAACTTAAAATATTGATGTCACCTTGACAGAGAGTTAAGATGAGAACATAATATTTATTATGTCCGAAAGTGAAATAACCTACATATTTCACTTTATCTATTTATAATGCTAGATGTGAGTTCAAGAGAGTAGATTTGTGAACTCAAGTTAGACATTGGGAGTATCTGAACTATCATTTGTACAATAAGTGTTGGCAAAAGTTTTGATCTCAACTTTTAAGCCGTGTGAGACTCTTGAGGAAAAGAGTTCTTCATTTAATGCCCTTACGACTTTAACTTATTCTTAAAGTTTATATTCAGTATTTGCTATCTTAGAGTGTTACCAATAGTCATGAATGATTCGATCTAATGAGGCATTTCTAGAAAAGCGAGTTGGACTGGAATCGAGAAGTTTAAGGAAAGAGAAAGATCGATTTACTATTGATGTCACATTCTGGTTTTGTGTTCACAAGTCGACTAATTATGATTGTTTGTCAATCATAGTTGTAAATACTATATATGATAATTAAAGAGATCAAGAGAAATGTAAATGTGACTGATTGATCTAGGGTACTGCATACTAATCTACTCAAAGCAAATATGTTCAACATGAGCTGCTATATATTCCTAACAGATGTTTGGTGATGAACTCTCAGAGTATGCTAGTCGTACGGATTATTGGTCTGTATGAAGTTTGCAAAGAAGAGAGAGTTATGTTTAGTCTATCATGGGCGAGTGGGAGATGATATTTTTTTTATGGGCCACCCATTTTGGACTAACCCGACCCATGATCCATCATGCAGGCCCATCTTCCTTGCTGGTTCAAAAAGAAGATATAATAGAAGTTATCTTTAAAAACGTGGGTGATCTTCTGAAAGAAGACAAATTCAATTCTTTACTTTTTGAGATTACGTCTCTAGAGAATGATGCTTTGCAAAAACTCTCAAAAAGTGGAACGCTCTCTCAAGGCTGCAAATCGGTAGATATTTAATATGGCAAAGAGGTATGTTCGTTTATGTGATATGCCTCGCACGATCGGTGATTCAAATATAGAATGGACACGTTTTTCCGCATTTTGTGAATTGTTTTAGGAATGTGTTTCCTTTAGTTTGAAATCTTTTTGAAATCTACTTCCGAATTCTTCTTAATATTCTAGTGACCCTTATATCACAATTGCTTTTTCTCCGGGCAATATTTCTTTTTCTCCTTGTGTTTCTTGTCTCTCATGTACTAGAATTCCTTGATCTTCCGCAAATTCTTAAACTCAAGTTGAAGCTTCTTATGCTCTCTTTCTTTTTCCTAGAGCTCTTTGTCCTTCTGTTTTAGCATTTCATCCCTCTTCTTCAACATCTTCGCCATCTTCACGTTCTTGATTCTCAGCTTCTTCATCATCTCTTGCATCTCTTGCAGTTCCTTTTCACAATTGCTTGTTAGCGTGGCTGCTTGCATCTTCGAGTTCTCCCTCAACTTGCTCTTCTTTGGGGACATGACAAGGGCCGTCAAATCATCTGACTCACTGATACCGGTGGTTGCTAGGTCTTCTCGTTCCTTAATTGCAATAGAAGCTTGGAAGTCCCATCCTTCTTCGCTTGCAATCCCCTTGTTGCTAAAGTTGCATTATTTCCTTCCTCTCACCTGAACCAACAAACTCTAGCAATGTGTCCTACCTTGCAGCAGATGTAGTAGCATCATATGCTATACCTTTTGTTGCTCTCATCTTCACCATTATCCTTGTTGCAATCTCGACGAGCTCCCCCTCGGTGAGCGCTTCTCCATTCTTGTCGCCACTTCTAGTTTCCACAACTTTTCCTTTGTTTGCCTTCTTCAGTGCTAGCACCAGTTCTCATCTAGCTCTTGAACCCTCTTTTATTACTAAATAATGCAGTTTCATTATCCTTAACCAAGACCTTAGACATATGTTTGTCTAAAGCCTCTTGATTGGCCAATAATATTCTCTAACTCAACAAAGTTGGTTCTTTCGCCATCCACAGGTGGCCATTACAATGCCGTTATACTCTTGCCATAACCCGTGAATATTAATTCTTTTCAATCTTGTCTCAGAGAAGCCATTTTAAGGATCTAGCTTTGTAATTTCTTCACACAAAGATTTAACTTAAGAAAAATATTGACTTACTGTCATATTTTGTTGCAAGATTGAGAGGAGCTTATTTTCTATCCTTGTAGCTTGGCATCGTTTTTCCTTGCGAAAAATGCTGCCAAGTTATACCATGCCTCCTTCAAGGTTTTTGCTCTCGTTGGGTTTATGGTCCTCGACTGCCTTACTCTGATATTACTAGTTGAGAATTTACAATTAACACTCTCTTAATATTGTAAGAACACTCAACACCACTCGCACACTACTCAACGCTTCTCTTTATATATTTCTATTTTTGGACGTTTACACAAATATAGAAGTCTGTGCTATTTATAGCCTTCATCCATTGACTCTCTAAGCAAATTATTTCCGAAACAAGTAGAGAATTTTGCTTCAATTTTACGCGTTGGGTTTCGCAACCTCACCTCCTGCGGTGCACCACCTAGGGGTTTGGCTAATAGATTATTAAGTCTAAGCCTAACTTGGGTCCTCCCAAGCCATACCAATTCGAATTTAAGGTTTAAGTTCTTAACATGCAAATAATTTCAATCAGGAGTCGCCACTAATCTATTTTTTGGTGGGTCAATTAGAAACCCAAGTAAAGTATCGAGAGAATTACTTTACTCTTATGAATAAGAGATTATGGACTCGGAGACTTGATTACACTAGATTACTATAATGCCCTTTCAGTACCTTTTCTCTTTTATTTCAAAAAAATATTTGCAGGTAGTTTGGATTGATTTTAAACCTAACCACTAACATACAAGGTGATCATACGGGTGTGCAACCAATTATAAAACACTCAATAATGCAAAGTAATAATAAATTACAAGATAGAGACTTACTTCAAAGTAACGAAAGCATCTACAATGTTAGTTACAAAATTACAATGACAATCCTAATATGATTTCTAATTAACACGCAATTTCACTCAAATCTTTTTAGAGTTTTCTCTTATTTAGTGAAAATTAAACTATATGCAATGCATGCTACTAGTCTAACATGACATGCAACATACGATTTACCTAAATGTCCTAATTCTAACAACAATTAAATGCACTATCTCTAATATGGCATGCAAATAAATCTAGACGCGAGATTTCTAATGACGAGAATTAATTAATATGCGACTACTCTAATTTGACATGCACGTGGTATTTTTTATATTTTTTGGTTTAAATTCGGAATGAATAATTAACCTAATTTAAACATGTAATAATAATATCTAAGAAAAGAATCTAATCTATTCTAAGAAAATAACGAAATTTATCCTAAACATGCAATTTTCTAATCATTATGTATTTTTTTTATGGAAAGACAATTAATTCAATTCAAACAAAAGAAGGAAAGAAATAACAATGAAATGAACACGAGACCTAATCACAAGAAATATTATCCATATCCATTTAAATTTAGAAACAATATATTGAGGAATCATATCTCGAGCATGCGGATCGGATTGGCCAATCTTCCACACAATCGCGAATCATATCTTGGGTGGGAGATCGGATTGACGATTTTTCGTATGATCGCGAGTCATATTTCGGGCATGAAATCGGATTGTCGATCATATGTACATTGTGAAATTAGGAAATAATTCCTAATCACAGGTTTCAAAAATATTTTTGGATATGAAAATATCAACATGACATAATTAAGATTACAATAAACTCATATTAGGCAACTTAATACATTGAAATTGAATCGAATAACGTATTACCTAATTTGAAATATTGCACGGACTATATTTCCAAATTTGAACGACGGATGGCTCAAGCTCAGTGAGTGGTGGTAGTGGGTCACGACGGTGGATGCTCGTGGTGGCTTCTTTGTGGTCGTTCGAGGCATAAGATGACTAACCGTGATGTTGTATCAGCTAAGGATTCTCGGTTCGTGACTAGCAATGGACTCAGTGGGGCTCGTGACTTGAAGCGGTGGAGCTCGTGATTTGAGTATGTGGGCGTCGGGACAACATTATTGTCAAATCTAGCCAAAAATCAGAGAGAAAACCAATCCATCGCTTGGACTTATGACTTTGACCAAAGATCAACCCCTTCTTCTCGCCCACAACAAAGTTGGGGCAAAAAACATTACAAGTGCTATAAGTTGTGTACGGCGCTTACTTTGGTGCCATAAGTTTTTTTTGGATCACTAGTGCTAAAATTTTGAAAAACGATCACTTAAGTGCTAAAATTTTTAAAAAACGATGACTTAAGTATTAACTCCGATATCGTATACAATTTTTTGCCAAAAATCGCGGAGATTGGCACTTAAGTGATCGTTTTTCAAAAATTTTAGCACTTAAATGATCATTTTTAAAAAATTTTAGCACTTAAGTAATCGTTTTTAAAAAATTTTAGCACTAAAGTAATCCAAAAAAAAACTTTTGGCATTTAAGTGATCGTTTTTCCTCTGATTTGACACTTAAGTGAATCGGCAAAAACTTTTGGCACTAAAGTGAGCGCCGTACACAACTTATGGCACTTATAGTGTCATTTTATGACAAAGTTGGTTTTACAAGATAGGACACGCCAAGGAACCTGCAAAATAGAGTAATTCGAGCACGACAAGGACAATGACCGGTGATCTTTTGTTGCTGTGAGCGACTGAATTCAATGGGGCCAATGCCGAAGCTGCTTGGCTTGTCGGGAACCGAAAACGTTTGTGGGGAGTGCAAATCGCCACAACAACAACAACAACAGAAGGAGATTGGCCCAGTGAACAGCAACAAAATTTGCAGGACTTCCAACGTTGTGGACAACGAGCAAAACCTGGTGGCTGACGTACGACAGTGATCTGGAGCCGCGGTGATGAAGCTTGGACTTGCTTAGGTCGAGCTCGCCGCTGGTGAGGAGCCAAGCTGCGGACGTGGAGTTTGCACCAAGCCTTCACGGCCGAAAGCGAGACTTAAGCAAGTCACGCGTGGACGCCATCTCTCTCGTTCTGAATACGTGTAATGCTACTCTCATCTCTCTATCTCTGACCCTCTCTTCTCTCCATTGTCTCTTTATATTGTGGCCGTGTGATTCAATTGTGTGGCCTCCTCTCCGCTCTCTCTGTATTCTCACCTCTCTCTTTTTCTCCGTGAATCCTCTTTATAGGCAGGGACGACTTAGGCCTCCAAAATAAGGGAGTCAATATTCTTTCCTCTTAAAAATATATTACAATTTTGTTCTTTCCCATTATTCTTCCACCTATGGACGCGCGAAGCTCTCCTTGACAGTAGACTCTTTCTTGTTTTGAGAAAGATATATTGCTCAAATAATATATGCCCTCACGTGAATATTTCTTTCCCAGTTGCTCTTCTTTTTTATTATTTTCCATTGATCGACGAAATCTTGCTTGTTTCCACAAATATCCAAAAAATAAAGCCTATGAAATCGTGGACATCTTCAGCAAATCATGAAAGATATTTTTGCACATGTGCCCAACCAAAAATATATTGACCAAGAATTATGCACCAAAATTTGGGAAAGTTTAACATGCACACAAATAGAAATATAGGCTTTCCTACAAGATTTCTTGCACATTATATATTCCACTCATGATCGCATCTCCCGAACCTCCATGCATATATTCCAAAAATTCTTCATAAGTGTAGCATCCCACGTGCAAAAAGTTCAGCCACGATAATGAACGGGTTTGGCGAAAATCATTATCCATGGGCTTAATCCACAATTTAGCTCAAAACCTTTCAACTAAGTCCATTCACCGCTGATCTAATGCAAATGCAACTATATGAGCCTATTACAATAAATGCTCCTAAAATCTATATGCAATCTAATTATTATTTTGCTAGGTGTCGGGATCAACTTCTAATTTTTCTATGCAATATGTACCTAAATGGATCGCTAAAATTTAGGTGTCAACATTGGACAATCTACAGTCACTAGTTCTAAATACCAATAAGTTAAGCTACACACCACAACGTCTAACTACCTCTTCATGAATTTTTCAGCCACTTATTATACTTCTGATGTACAATGTTCAAGAAAAGACAATAATCTTGAAAAATCTAGGCTAATGAAGACAATTTTGAAAAAGGGAAGAGAGAGAGGCGGTGTTTTTAAACATAGGAGTGTATTGGTCGCCATATGATAAATTTATGATTTTTTGGACAATTTTCCCGCACTACAGCCATTGTATCTATGTGTGAATGCCAACTTCATCAACTTGAGGATGCCATTCATGGATGTATCAATTTGATCAGATGCAGGAAGTCTATCTAGGATTGCCCAACCGGAAGATAAAACCAAATTTAGGCACGTGCAAGAACCAAATGAGCCGATGCCATTCGACTTGTTGCTCCAATTCCTAATAGAACCTAGGGCAATTGCGGAAGTTCCGGGCCAGCCCTTCGAAGAAGTTGTGCAAACTACTCTATCGTTGGGAGAAGAGTTGGGGAAAAGAACATTGAAATAATTTTTCTTTTGTAGGAGTGGTGTAAATAGTAATCTTACTTAGCATTATTTTATTTCAGATTTTGCTGTACCGCATCACTAAGTTGGTTTAGAAAAGACGTTTCTGGATAATTAATTAAGACCTTGCCTAGATAAAAGCCAATTTCCAAGAAATTACCAAAAGAGCGTCGTTTTTTACTTTGACCGAGCAAGAAAGACCAACAATGGTATCACATCAGATTCTTGTGGACAAGAGCTGCAGATCACTTGTTAAGCAATTTTTATATAGAATTATTAAATTCTGAAAGTGTCAACTGTGCGTAACATATCCGTACCCAAAAAAAAAAAAACTGTGCGTAACATATATGAGAATAATGGGCACATTGAAAACCCTAGAATTTCCTTTATTGATTTCTTAACACACTTTTAGGACGCCCGTTAAAATTCATAACATTATTTGCGCCCTCGAGCAAGAGAGAGACGAGAGAAGTGATGAGTCGGATGACTGAGAATGAGAAGACAATGGAATATTCGTTGTTTTGATTGATCTTCCGAGGACCAAAACCATCAAGAGGATGACCCGTGCAATGCTCCAAGCATTCTGTGGCGACTTTCACACGACAAAGAAAAAATGCCACGTCCGATTGTAGTTGAATTGTAACCAACGACCCCCGAAAGCTATCCTAAATTCAATTTATTTTTCAAACATATGTTTCTTTCACTACCAAGAAAAAGTCCGTCATTGATTAAACAAAATCATCCCGAGTCACCTATTAGCTCGTTAACCTTTTTGAGCTAGGAAAGACACGGGCACAAGTCTCGATCGGATGATCTGTAATATATGGGTTTTAACCCAGTCACAAAAAAAAAATCAAAAGGTCAGAAAGTGAAAAGTTGCTCAAGTGACGCTATGTTTTTCTCATTTAAGCCAAGAGCTTGCTCGGCCGAGACAGAGAGAAAGGAAAGGAAAGAAAGAGAGGAAAAGAGAAAAAGAAGAAGAAGAAAAAAAAGAGAGAGAGGGTTTGGTGCCACGGGTCTCGCCAAGCTGATTCGACTTCGTAAAGCAACGCCCAGTAAGTGCTCGCGTCTCTCATTCATTCAATTGGAGTATTTTCCGGGTAGGGCTCATATTTCGGAGTTATGTGATATTTGAACAGAAAAGTCCGATTTTTGAGTTGTTGAGCTATGAATATATATAGAATTGATAATTTAGGGTATTGTGAGACCGTGGGATTTTACGGAACTCGATTTGGACTTACGGTTTGCCGGATATGAATTTTTGAAGTTGGCCACGCAAGGTGAACAGTGTCCAACCAGTGGCTTTTAGGCCGATTTTCATTGGTTTTTGGCTCGATTTTGGGACGGCCAAGTTGGGGTTCTTATAGTGCTCTAAATGGGCTTTCTATTGACTATAAGCTCACTTAAAACGGGATTCGGTGGAAGAATTTATGATGCGATCAAGCTCCGTGTTGCGGAAGGTTTTGGATAATTGCTTCAGACAAGCGATTTGTGGGCGCCTTTGAGTTGTCTTATTAGCGTTTAAGTGTTGTTTAGCCATTTCGTAGTTATCGTAATATTTTACTTGATTTTGACGTCGAATCTTGTTTAATTATTAGGATTACGAGATCGTCGGTTTAAGTGAGCGTCGTTGTTTGATTTTTGGGAATTCAGGTGAGTGGTGCTATCTTTTTTTGAGTTTGTAAACTCATATTTCGATGATCTCATGGCTGGGTTGATGGTGCTTTGTTATGGCAAAAGTGAAAGGATAAGAAGAAAGGAAAAAAAATGAAAAAAATAATTTTGAAGATTAAAATGATGTGGAACTGACTAGTCAAATTTAAAGGGTATAATTGGACGAAAAATAATATAAGGCAGATTTGGGAAGAAATTGGAAGTTTGTGATTTTTTATGAGATAAAAAATAATCTTTGATAGAATTGAGGCATTATCTATAATTTGAGATTTTTTTATGAAATTAGGCCGAAGGAAAATATAGGGTTTGGTTTTTTTGTTGGAGCCTAGGTTGTCCATCTTTTGTCCAAGAGAGCCGCAAAATGAGAGTTTTGAGTTGGTTTCCATCAGCAGCACACACAGCCAAACAGTGAAGGATGGGGACCAGTTGGGGTTCTGTTTCTCTGTTCCTTAGCCTGCGGGGTAGCCGCACATAGGACGGTCCAACAGAAAAAGACAGTAGGTTTCTCTCTCAGCTCTTGGAGAAATACAGTAGCCTACGTCGGACTGGCCTCCATTGGTTTGTTGAAGGAAGCCGCCCGAGGACTCCACGAAGCAGCCGCACAGTAAACCCCTCGAAACCTATGAGTTGAGTTTTATTTCGGTTGGTCGAGAGGCAAAGCTTAAATATCCAAAATTTGTGCCGTGAGTCTTTATATTCAAGTGAGTTGTTTCTTTGTAAATACTTTGAGTTTTGCTATAATCTTAGGTGTGAAAAACATTTGAGTGTTTGAGCGATTATAAATTTTAATTCTTCTCATGGATGTAAATAACGATATTTGAGCCGAACCACGCGATATCTTTTATTATTTCTTGTTTATTTCTTCGATGCTTTCACATTGACTTAAATTGTAAAATCCCGATTAGTTTTCGCATTAATATTAGTAATAAATTTTAAGATTAAAAACATATCAAAGCCAACGGTAAGATTAGTAAAACTCTTTGGATAAGACTGATCCCACCTCTTTGTTTGACTTCAAATGGTGGGAGCAATCGAATTTAAAACCTCTTGGGCTACTCTTTCTTCTCGAGCTTTATGTGGCTACAAGCTCTATATATATAGTTGGAGCTTTAACGATTTCCCAACAAGGCATACGAACATACATCCAGTTCTCTCCATGCAAGCACAAGCCATCCACCCAATCATCATGTCCTCAAAGATCACTCTCCATTTCCTTCTTCTCACCATCACGTCCTTCTTGTTCTTCTCCATAGGTGGTGTCCACGGCGAAGCCGCTTGTCCTTGTCCGATCGACGCCATATACCAATTTGGAGACTCGACCTCCAACACCGGCAATCTCATCCACATGGTGGGTCCTAACGGCCCCGGCTCCCGGGCTGCTCGTCTCCCTTATGGCGAGACTCTTGGCAAGCCCACCGGTCACTTCTCCAGCGGCTTCCTCATAGTCAACTACTTCGGTACGGGATTTAAATAACTCAATACCCTCCCAGGAAAATGGATACTATGTAAAACTATTATATGATCACCTAGGGTTTAAATTATCTTTTTTCTTTGGCAGCTATGGCTCTTGGCCTCCCTCTCTTGAATCCCCATATGGGCAAAAATCTTTGCTTTAAGCATGGAGTCAACTTCGCCGATGCCGGAAGCACCGTCCTCAACTCTTCATTCTACGCTGAAAGAAACGTCATCGTGTCGGCTGCTAATGCTGCCTTGCGCCTCCAGCTCAACTGGTTCAAAGACTATCTCAATTCAACCTGCGGGTCACAAATTGGTATGCCACAACTCTCCTTTTCATGTCTAATGATTTTGCATAATATATGCTCTATTATTTGATTACTGTATGACTGGTATTGTTGTGATTGTCATTGTGATTTTGACATACGATTTTATGTCAGAGTGTGGAGAGAAGTTGAAGAGATCTCTTGTGATTGTTGGGGAGATGGGAAGCAATGACTTCCTCGATTCTTTTCTCGAAGGGAAATCTATGCAAGAAGTCATGACTTATATGCCTCCGTAATTGAAGAAACCATAAATGTCACGAGGGTAAGGATATATTTAGAACACGATGTTGTTTTTTTTTTTTTTCCTAATGACGAACACCTATCTTAAATATATAAACCTTGAACTCATGAAATACCTAATTAAACACGTAAACTTTGTATCCTGTTCACAGAACAAAACTAATAATTTGGTATAAATTCAGTCAAGACTAGAGATCTCTTCTAAATGCAGGAACTGATTAAACTGGGTGCCTCCAAAGTAGTGGTGTTCGGAGAATTCGGCATCAGTTGCTCCCCAATATGCCTGACTTATTTCAAGAGCAACGATTCGAGCGCGTACGATGACAAATGTTGCCTAAAAGCGTACAATGCCTTCTCACAATTCCGCAACACACATCTTCAAGTCGGACTTGCTAATCTTAGACGGGAATTCCCTCAAGCTACCGTACTGTATGGAGACTACTACAATGGCTATAAGTATGTGCTTGACCAAGGCTCCAATCTAGGTAAAAACATCTGCTTTCGCCATATTTGTGTCATCGTGTACACTCGCAGACTTTGTCGCTTTGGCTATGCTGTCGACCTCCTGTGTTAATAAGGATGGGCGATTTCTTGCTTTGCGTTGTAGGATTTGACCCACAATCAGCTCTGATATCTTGTTGCGGAACTGGGGGATCATACAAGTACAACTTCACCCAAATGTGTGGATCAACAGGCGTCACGGCTTGCCCAAACCCTAATAAGTTCATAAGCTGGGATGGTGTACATCCGACGCAGGAGGCGCATCTCCGTATTACAGAGTACATCATCAACAAAATCTTCCCGGAATTGTCTTGTGCCACATAGAATCAAGGGCAACAAGCTCCTACATACATGATTCACTATTGATCTCAGATATGGTCGGAGTATCTTTTTCATGTACTCAGAATAAAATATGCTCTACTCAAATAAAGAGGAGTTGGTGGAATTACAAGTACACTCCAAACTACTTTTGCTAGTACAAATGTCGAGATGGCAACTTGCTTTCCAGAGACTACTGGTTTAATATCTATCGGTGAAATAATAAATTTAAGGTTTTTTGGATAATTATCAAGCTATAGTGCTATTAAGGGTACATAAGATTGTATTAGATTGGATTTGGAGTTTTGTTTAAGATTAAATTGATCAAATTAAAAAGTTTAGAATGTTGAGAATCAAATGGATGCCCAATTACAATTAACACTCTTAATATTCCAACAATACTCAACGCCACTCAGACACTACTCTACACTTCTCTTTCTCTGTTTCTGTTTTTGGGCATTTACACAAATGGAGAAGGCCGGGCTATTTATAGCCTTCATCCGCCGACTCTCTCAGCAAATTATCTCCGACACAGGTATAGACTTTTGCTTCTATTTTGCGTGTTGGGCAATCTACAATTACTAGTTCTAACTACCGCTAAGTTAAGCTACACCCACAAGGTCAAAGTACCTCTGAATGTATTTTTCAGCCACTTAATATACTTTTGATGTAGAATGTTCAAGAAAGGACAGTAATCTAGAAAAATCTAGGCTAATGAAGACAATTCTCGAAAAAGGGAGAAAGAGAGAGAGGCAGTGTTTCTCAATACTCCCCCTTATAGACTACTCTCTCTCACCGTAGACCTTGCCACCATGCCAATGCCGCTTTTGAACTCTTCAGATGTCTTCCTCCATTTCACACCTTTCGAAGCTTCCTTGTATGTAGATGGCTCTATTACTCTATCTTCAGTTGCTTCTGTGACTGCAATTTTCCACCGGGCTTTGTGAAGCTTAAATTTCAGTAATGCTTCTTTTCCCTTGGTCTCAGTCTTCATACTCATGTAGTCAAGCCTCTTGGTCGTGATTTTCATTCTGTGCTTCAGTTGATTTAACTCCCTCTGCATTACTTTGATGTCGACAGCTTGGTCCTTCTTCTCCTGGGTTTCTTCTCCTCAGTAGTAATTCTCTTCCATTTCTTCCCCAAAATGTTTGAAGTCTTTTTAATATCTACTTCTAGAGTCTTCTTCTTCATATCATTTCTCTGGGCAATATTTCTTTTTCTCCTTGTGCGTCTTGTCTCTCCCATACTTGAATTCCTTGATCTTCCACAAATTCTTGAGCTCACGTTGAAGCTTCTTGTGCTCTCTTTCTTTTGCCAGGAGCTCCTTGTCCCTCTGCCTTAACATTTCATTCCTCTTCTTCAACATCTTAACCATCTTCAGGTTCTTGATTCTCAACTTCTTCATCATCTCTTGCATCTCTTGCTGTTCCTTCTCACAACTGCTTGTGGGTGTCGTTGCTTGCTTCTTCGAGTTCTCCCTTGGCTTGCTCTTCTTTGGGGATGTGAAAAGGGCTATTAAATCATCTGAGTCAATGATACAGGCAGTTGCGAGCTCCTCGTTCCTTCACTACAACAGGAGCTTGAAAATTCCATTCTTTCTCGCTTTCAATATCCTTGTTGATAAAGGCTGCAGCATTTCCCTACTATCGCCTGAACCAAAAAACTCTAGCAATGTGTCCTACCTTGTCGCAGATGTAGCACCGTCTTCTATGCCTTTTGTTGCTCTCATCTTCATCCCCATCCTCGTCATGATCTTGATGAGCTCCCCTTGGGTGAGCGCTTCTCCATTTTGTTGCCACTTCCATGACTTTTCCTTTGTTCGCCATCTTCAGTGCCAGCACCATTTCTCATCTGGCTCTTGAACTCTCTTGTATTGCTAAAGAATGCAGTTTCATCATCCTTAATCGAGGCCCTAGACATTTGTTTGTCTAAAGCCTCTTGATTGGCCAATTATATTGTCCAACTCGGTCAAAGTTGCTCTTGATAGACTGTAACAATTGATACTCTACAGCAACAACAAGAACATGAGGAGCCTTACCTGCTTTGATGGTGTGGTGTTGTTGCCGCTAACAATTTCCCACAAATTTTGACCCAGCAATACTATATGCGGATACTCCAATTACTTAATTGGAGTCTTTGAGATTCTCGACGTTGCTTGCCAAACTTGGAAAGTCCACTATCGTGACTGGGTTGTAATGCCCCACATTAAACCAAGTAAGCATGGTCCTAGATCAACCAACTTCATAGTCTCCGACTTGTGAACTAACAGAACTCCGGCATACTTCGATCCTTGATCACCTACTCACATACAATGATCCCTAACTACACTGTCTCTGGGTACCATGACTCTCAATCATTGGATTTATGGTCCCCACCTACCTTACTCCGATATCACTTGTTGAGAATTTACAATTAACACACTCTCTTAATATTATACGAAGACTCAACACCACTCACACACTACTCAACACTTCTCTTTACATGTTTCTATTTTTGGGCGTTTACACAAATGGAGAAGGCTGTGCTATTTATAGCCTTCATCCACCGACTCTCTAAGCAAATTATCTCTTACACAAGTATAGAACTTTGCTTCTATTTTACGTGCTGAACAATCTACAACCACTTGCTCTAACAGCCACTAAGTTAAGCTACACACCTCAAGGTCTAACTACCTCTTCATATATTTTTCAGCCACTTATTATACTTCTGACGTAGAATTTTCAAGAAAGGACAATAATCTAGAAAAATATAGGCTAATGAAGACAATTTTGGAAAAGGAAAGAGGGAAAGGCGGCGTTTATAAATATAGAATTGTATTGATTAAGGACTTTTTGAATAGTTTTTCCACACTACATCAGTCAAATCAGTATGTGATTACCATCAAATCAGTACGTGGTTGTCAACTTCACCGGCTTGAGAATATCATCCATGGATGTATCAATATGATCAGATGTAGGAAGTCTAGCACGTCGGGCAAGAACCAAATGAGCCGATGCCATTGAACTTGTTGATCCGGTTCCTAAAAGAAACTAGGGCAATTGCGGAAGTTCCGGGCCCACCCTTCGAAGAAACTGTGCAAACTACTCTATCGTTGGGAGAAGAGTTGGGGAAAAGAAAACAGAAATAATCTCTTTTTGCAGGAGTAGTGCAAATAGTAATCTTACTTAGCATTATTTTATTTCAGATTTTGTTGTACCGCATCACTAAGTTGGTTTAGAGAAGACGTTTCTTGATAATTAAGACATTGCATAAACAAATTCCAATTTCCAAGAAATAAATTAAAAGAGCCTCGTGTTCATCATCCTCTTGCGAATTCACAGAACTTTTCCAAGCTCAATTTCAACTCAAGTTTTTCTACTTGACCAAGCAAGGAAGACCAACAATAATATCATATTAGATTCTTTTCGACAAGTGTCCGGGGCACTTGTTAAGCATTTTTTATGTAAAATAATTCAATTTTGAAAGTATCGATTGAGTGTGATATACACAAGAATAATCGGTATATTGAAAATCCTAAAATTTCCTTTGTTGGTTTCTTAACACTCATTTAAGGCACTCATTCATAAAATCCATAACTTTATTTGCGCCCTCTAGCCAGAGAGAGAAGAAAAAAGGGATGAATGGGATGACTGAGAATGAAAAGAGAATGGAATAGCCGTTCCGAGGACCAAATCCATCAAGAAAATGACCCATGCAATGTTCCAAGGCAACTTTCACACGACAAAGAAACAATGCCACGTGCGGTCGTAACTGAACCGTAACCCTAAGAGACCCCCGTAAGCTATCCTAGATTCAATTTTCTATCAAGCATATGTTTCATTCACTACCAAGAAAAGTACGTCATCGATTTAAACAAAATCATCCCAAGTCACGAATTAGCTCATTAATCTTTTGAGCTAGGAAAGAAATGGGCACAGGTCTCGGTCGAATGATCTAAATGCAGAATTTCTATTGTTTGTGCTCGGTCATGTTCGGAACGCAATTTTCCTTTCACCGTACTTCGAATTGTGGGGTCGTCAAAACTCGACAATAATAGTCTCGTGAGCTACGTGCCTATAAAAATAGAGTGGAGGGATTGAATCAATCGAGAACATTCAATTTTGTTCTTTTCACCGACATGAAATTCCCAATCGCGAGGGACAAATAGACTCGTCACAAATTCAAAGTCGGCCACCACCTGAGTAATGACAGGACCCAAATCACTTTCGCATGTCTCCTTCTAAGGCGTTTAGTTTTCTTCAAGGGTCCCCGTCGGGGTGGGTCCGATTGATTGGGTGGAAGAGAGAGCTCCATATTCGAGTCCAGACGACATATTTCACTTTGTAATAAGCTCAAGTAACGATAGTTTGAAAAAATTCAAAAACAAGAACAATGGGAACTTCGCCGTAAATAAAAGATGCATTTATTTTACCGAAAATGAATGACTTGAAAATATTTTTCTAAAATGATCACTTGTGTAACTTAAAATAATTAGCCAATGAATAATGTTATCATTATCGATAACATATATGTCTAAAAATTTTCATTGGCAATCAAAGTATTTTTAGTTCATTCATTTTTATAAGAAATACAATAAATTGTAGTCGATAACAATAATATTTTTCATTGACAAATTATTTCAAGTTATACAAGTATTATTTTTAGGAAAATATTTTTTAAATTATTTATTTTTTGTGAAATAAACATAGCCGAGGCTTCGAAAGATGTATAGATTACAACATATCAAAGTCAACGGTAAGATTAGTAAAACTCTTTAAATGAGACTTATCGCCCCTCTTCGTTTGACTTCAAATGATGGGAGCAATCGAATTTAAAACCTCTAAACTACTGTTGCCTCTCGAGCTATATGTGGCTACAAGTCAAAAGAAGAATTAAGTTCTCTCTCTGTACATGTATATAAAGCCGAAGCTTTAACGATTTCCCGACCAGGTAAACGAACATCCATCCTGTTCTCTCCGCGGAAGCACAAGCCATCCACTCAATCATCATGCCCTCAAAGATCCCTCTCCATTTCCTTCTTCTCACCATCACGTCCTTCTTGTGCTTCTCCACGGGCCGTGTCCACGGCGAGCTCATCCTTGTCCGATCGTCCATATACCAGTTTGGAGACTCGACCTCTGACACCGGCAACCTCATCCGCATGGTGGGTCCCAACGACACCGGCTCCCAAGCTGCTCGTCTCCCATATGGCGAGACTCTCGGCAAGCCCACCGGTCACTTCTCCAATGGCCGCCTCATAGTCGACTACTTTGGTACGGGACTAAAGTAACCCAAAATTCTCCCAGGAAACTGAGTGCTACGTAAAACTATGATACTGATGATCACCAAGGGTTTAAAATGATCCTTTTTCTTTGGCAGCTATGGCTCTTGGCCTCCCTCTTGTGAATCCCTATTTGGGCAAAAATCTTTCCTTTGAGCATGGAGTCAACTTTGCCGTCGCCGGAAGCACCGTCCTCAACTCTTCATTCTACGCTGCAAGAAACGTCACCGTGCTGGCATCTGATGTTCCCTTACGCCTCCAGCTCAACTGGTTCAGAAACCATCTCAATTCAACCTGCGGGTCACAAATTGGTATGCCACAACTCTCCTTTTCATGTCTAGTGACTTTGCATAATATATGATCTATTTTTTTATTACAGTATGACTGGTATTGTTGTAATTGTCATTGTCATTTTGACATGCGATTTTGTGTCAGAGTGTGGGAAGAAGTTGAAGAGATCTCTTGTGATTGTTGGGGAGATGGGAAGCAATGACTTCCTCTATTCTTTTCTCTACGGGAAATCTATTCTAGAAGTACTGACTTATGTGCCTCCCCTGGTTGAAGAAACCATAAATGTCACGAGGGTAAGATCGATTTAGAGCACGGTGTTCTGTTTTTTTTCCCGTAACGACGAGCAGCCATCTTGAATGGATCAACCCCGAACTCCCGAAATACCCAATTAAACTCGTGAACTTTGTATTTTCTTTATTGATCTGCCTGTGCCTGGCATGATTTACCATATATTTCCAGCGAAGGTGTCATAAACTCACTCCCCCTAGTGTCTAATGAAATATATACATAGAAAAGAACTAATAATTCGGTATAAATTCAGTTTAAGACTGGACATCTCTTCTAAAGTGCAGGAGCTGATTAAACTGGGTGCCTCCAAAGTAGTGGTGTTCGGAGACTTTGCCATCGGATGCTCCCCAATATACCTGACTAATTTCAAGAGCAATGATTCAAACGCATACGACGACAAAGGTTGCCTAAAAGCATACAATGCCTTCTCACAATTCCGCAACACTTACGTTCAAGTCGCACTTGCTAAGCTTAGACAGGAATTCCCTCGAGCTACCATACTCTATGGAGACTACTACAATGGCTATAAGTATGTGCTTGACCGAGCCTCTTATCTAGGTAAAGACATCCATGTTCACCGTCTTTGTTTCATCATGTACTGTCATAGACTTTATCGCTTTGGCTATGCTGTCAACCTCCCGTGCTAAAAGGATGGGACGATTTCTTGCTCTACATTGTAGGATTCGACCCACAATCAGCTTTGAAAGCTTGCTGCGGAACTGGGGGAGCATACAGCTACAACTTCACCCAAACGTGTGGATCAACAGGTGTCCCAGCTTGCCCCAATCCAAATAAGTTCATAAGCTGGGATGGTGTACATCTGACGCAGGAGGCGCATCGCCGTATTACAGAGTACAACATCAACAAAATCTTCCCGAAACTGTCTTGTGCCACATAGAGTCAAGGGCAACACCAGCTCACCCATACATAATTAACTATTCATCTCAAATATAGTTCAAATCTCTTTTCCCTGTACTCGGAATAAAGGATGATCTACTCAAATAAAGCGGGAGCTGGTTGAATCATATAGTACACAATAAACTACTTTTGCTAGTACAAATGTCGAGATGGCATCTTCCTTCCTAGAGACAGTTTTACTGATTTAGTATCTAGTAGCAGAACATTCTTTCAACATCTTCGCTATTTTTACATTACAAATCCTTGTGTACACTGAGGACAAAAATTCATCTAGACCTGCACTGATTCACATCAGGGAGAAGGGGAACATGAAAGAAAGAGGGTACATAGCAATGTTCTTCTAACTATTATAATGGACAGCTCACATTCGATGCGATAAGAATGTAACAGAACCATATGAAATTACATGACTTGTCCACTGGAAAAGATGTTACAGTGATGCTTTGTTTCTCTATCCACTCTCAGCATTCTCCATGGGAGCATCTAATGGGGGAATGATCACTATTCTTTTGCAAACCACTTAATGCTGAACCACTGCATCTTTATTCCAATCCTTTGGAGGTTACCAACATCCTCAAAGTTTTCATGAATTTGGACTTTAGATGCAGAAGACAAATCTTTTCTTTGAAATAAACTTGCCATATGATGTGGGAGCCTCAGGCACCGCAATGCCCTTTCCAGCAACTTGCAATCTGTCACCTACTACTTTGAGTTTCTTTTGAAGGTCCACTGAGAACTAATGTCCACAGATACCATTCCAGAGGAGAAAATAACAGAAGAAACAGAGCTTTGTACCTCAAGAGCGTTCTTGTCTCTCTTTTGGATACACTGTGTCGAAAACAATCCTTGCCAATGTACGACGAACCTCTTGCAAGCTCCCCAATGACAAGGAATCATAGTCAATTTTTAACTGTCTAGGCACAGTTCCCCTCTCCATGCCCCTTCTGACACAATCAAATATCCTGCACGCTTTCTGTAGCAAGGCCTCCGGAATAAAAACCTTAATTGAAAAACAGATGTTCAGTAATGCACACAAAACCACCGAAATGTGATGTTAAAGTGAGTATTAAAATGTCATTAGCAGGTTGAATTCAACTGAACATAAAATATACTGAGAATTTCAAGTTAGTTGATAAACATCCAAAGAAAGATATAAACTGTTAGAATAGGACCCCTTGTATCGCAATAATTGAAATAGCACGAAGACTATAAAAAAATGATTAAGAGAGAAATCATACGAGATTTCATAAAAGATTACTTTTTCCCCAGATGGATTGGGCAAACCAAAGTGACAGCAATGAATAATCATCTCACCCCGTGCATCTATTTGTTTTACCTAAACTGGGAGATTATTGCAACAAGTATTATCAACACCCATGTCGCACGACATATTGGGTTCTTACCAAATCAGTGCGAGGTGCTTGGGGGTACATGCTCATTGCTTGGGAAACATTATGTGCACAAGTGATCTTAAATAATACATCCTTGATTGATGCAGCAAGATCAATAACTTCATCCCTCACTGCAAGTTTTGAGTGAAGCACTGGAGATTCTCGAAGTTCCAGGTAACTGGAGTCATGTGGTTGATTGATTCCTCTTGCTATTTCTATAGCTTCCAACAAAGAACCACCAGAATGGAGAGCAAGGCTGAATGCAGCAACAACCAAAGGGTCCCGTGGTTTATCAACAAGAGCCTTATGAAATGCCAATATAGCTAACCTGCGACAGCAACACCACTAGTACATTGTAGGCAGCTCAAAATAATTCATTTTGGTGTCCAAGAGATCAAGCTAACTGGAAACAAATGTTATACAACACAAGAAAACGAATGCAATGAAGTAGAAACACAAACGGTGATCTGGAAGCTCACTTGTCAACTAGCACAATATCAGCTAAAGCGTATTCATATTAGAATCACCGAGTCATACTGTCCATGAATACGTGTGTGTGTGTGTGTGTGTGTGTGTGTGTGTGTGTGTGTGTGAGAGAGAGAGAGAGAGAGAGAGAATGAACAGGTGCTAAATCTCCTTTATCTTAAAAAGGAAGGTTTTCTCCTCAGAGCCAAAAGATTTGTGAAGAAACTCAAGCATTCATGCAGCGCAATAACATTTGGGTCATGTTCACTGATGCAAGGACATACGATGATGATCAGCAGCTAAAATTGCCTAAGTGAGTCCTGAGCTCCATGCTACAAGTTCCACAAATATTAGACTGAATTGCTGAAAGATCTTACCATAAGCTACTATGACATGGCCGATCAGGTGCCACAACTTTATCAAGGCTGGCAAACAATGACTGCAACAGAGACAATGTGACAATGACTGAAATGAAAATGAGTATATATAAGCTTTAATTACGAGAATATGTGATTTCCAAATACAAGATCTTTTCTTGTAGTTGACTGTTAGATTATAAAGATACTATATGACGAAACATCTAAAGCATGTTGGCCTGTGAAAAATAAAAGGGAACAGTGCAGACCCAGACTAACCAGGAGCAAGTTAGATCCTTTATCACGTCTCTTGAAACGTTGGGAAACAAAGTATGATGCCTGTATGATTTTGCTGATTAGAAAATCTTTACAAGGAGAGATGTGAAAAAGGATTCGTTCTTGAAGATTATCAAAACCTGGAGATAGACTGCGTACTTGGAAGGGCAAAAGCAATTCTAGAAGTCCAAATCTCCATAGCAATCTCAAAGAAGCTTCCCCAGATCCAAATGACAACATATAATTCACCTCCATGAGAATTCTACCCTGGAGAAATGGATGCCAGAGAGCATGAGATTCAAGTAACATCAGATTAGCCATGGAAGACAAGAAACTGATATACCTTGTCGAGTCTCAATACAGAACGGGATAAGACCCTCAGAGAAAGAGCTATTTCTCTAGTGAAACAAAATCCCAAACGGGATGCGACTCTAAATGCACGTAAAATGCGAGCTGTAAATAATGTTAAAGAGGTCAGATATCTCTCGAGGTTAAATTTGACAGCATAAAACTTAAAACTTCCAAACCAGCAATTTGAACATCACAAAAGGATGAAGATGTACCACAGTCTTCCACAAATGAAAGATTTGCAGGTATTACTGTTCGCACCTACAAGCAAAAACTCCTTATGAGATCCACCAGTTTAGTGATTTTTAACATAAGTAATGCAGTTTAAAATAACTTTGGGCCACTTGCATACTTTAGCTTTCTTAATATCCTCCATTCCCCCAACATAATCATATATTATCTTTGCATAGGGATCAAAGAATAATCTGCATAAAGAAAAAGATATCTCAGAAAAAATTCTTAGAAATTATTCTCACCAATAGAAGTGACATCATAGAGCATCTATATATACTGTCAAAGCAATAACATAATTGACTCCGAGTCAGATTCAAGCAACTAACCCATTGACCGTGAAATCCCGCTTTAGGCAATTCTTCCATCGCATATAATCCCGTTCACAGCAGCCAGGAGGTCTCTTGACATTGTTTCTGAGCCCCCCAAAAGAGTTCCTTCCAGATGTGCTAAAGCTGGAAACCTATCCAGGAAAAATAATCAACAGAAAATGATGCATACAGTACTTCACTTTGCTAACAAAAGATGGTACAAAGAAAAGTTAACTTAGTATATGCAATGTACCAACCTCAATGATAGTTTCATCGACATGTACATGGCATATTGGAAATCGTCGGCCAATAACTTCACATCTCGAAAAGGTGTTTCGTACCTAAGACAGTTGAGGAATGAAGTTTAAATAACCACCTTAACATTTTTAGCAATTAAAATTACCATGAAATAACCAAACTAGTAATAATCGTCACTAGAAGTCAAGTCCTAAGCCTTTTCATTTGCACAAAGTACTTCAAAACCGTTTTAAAATGTTCAAATGTGACCATTCCATAATTTTCATCCCCAATTTTCCCCACATGGAACTTCCCCAATTTTTCCAACGTGGCACCTATTACACGATGCCATGCAAACAAGTCGAGGTCATTGATGACGGGACGTCTAAATTGTAAATTCAAAACAAGATTTATAACTACATTTTGGAAATTAAAAAGGTTTAAGACTCAACTACATCTCTAGCAAAAGGTTTAAGACTTCAGGCATAATTTTCCCTCTAAAATTTGCCCCTATTAATGAAGGAAAAACCAATGCCTCATCATGGCCACAAAGACATTTTCATCCTTAGGCAGGCTAAGCAGTCCTAACATTTTCCAGATGGCTGGAATTTTAAGCAAAAGAATGAGAGGAAAATTGGTAGTTTAACTTTTTACATAAAAACAGTAAGATTACTGACATTTTCCTCAATCACGCTCATAAGAAAAAAACTCCATATGAGAAATCTAAGGTGCATAAATGAACGTAGCATCTACTATTTGGATCCAATCCTCTAGCAAGACTTCGTAACAAACCTCAAAGCCTACGGATTGCCAAGCTACCAAAGTTGTACACCTATGGATCTACATTATCTCTGAGTCATCCATTTGGATACCCTACAATAGATATATTAATGAATCCCATTAAGACATGCATTAATTTTTGTCACTTTCACAACATAAATTAGAACTCAGTTATATCAATCAAAGAAATAGAACTAAGTTAGTTTAAACTTAAGAAAGATCACAACTTGTCCAGACTTAAAAGGTTAAGATTGTGTAGTGACTGGGTCGTGAAAAATTAACCTTGATTGAAAATGTCCAAGAAGAAATTAAAAAAAGTTTGTGCTTGTTGCATGCTCAATACAGTTCGGACTCTTTTTTTTTTTTTTTTTGAAAAAAAAACTTGGTCTGATGTCATAATTTTTGTCAATTTTGGAGTTTGTGTCAAAGGTTTTAATACTTTAAGTTAATCATGAGCACATTTAAAAACCATCCAACAAAATAATGTACTATCATCAAGTGAACCTTTGCCGATTAAGTGGCATAGCAGAAGACCCAGTCAATGTAGTTTGAGAAAATTAGGGACATGTCCGAAAGAAGAACAAATATTAAAGATAGGGCGCCGCCAATATTACATAAGATTGGGAGGGTATGGCTCTTATCGTAAATTAATATCACAGCAAAGTAGACACGAATGGTGATTAGGCGAGTGTCCAACACTATATGCATTTTAATTTAGCATGACCCTGTTCGATCAATAGTTTCTAAAGTACAGCCTTTAGTATCATCACATTTCTTCCAGGCATACACAGCATCTCAGCTGCCAAGAGGTGCTTAATCAACCAATTATCCAAAAAAGAGTAACCTGTTTGAGCTCAGCTGAGGTTATAATGTCGAAGTCTTTTGGCGTTCTCTTCAATATAAGATCCCGCACGCAGCCTCCAACCAGATATACCTCATAACCTACAATAAAAAGTGAGATCATGTCCATGCACAAACCAATGCCCAATGTGCGATTTTCGCAATCAGGAAATACGCAAGATATATGCTGCCCTAGTCGAAATTGTACATTGCCTTGTCATCTTTTTCTATCAACACATCGTTTGCAGCATATGAACAGATACCTTGATGCCAGCCAATTACATTACATCACCTTTAGCAACTAAAGCTACTTCGACTGACCAACATAGTATATTGCGCACGAAGTCGAAAACACACCCCACAGAGCCTTTTACCTTTTTTCTTCAACGCATTCAGAACCACTCTCGTGGGCTTCGAAATCATCGAACTTCTGATGCCAAGCTCCACAGAACTCAGCTTCTTCCATCGAGGTGCCGGGCTGTCACCGTCTACAAAACAAAACAAACAGCATTCGATTACCACATAAGTACATCAAACTCCAACTTCACCAAAAGAAAAAAAGGATTCCAACGAGCTCACACTGACCCTCTCCGATCAAACGACCAGCATTTTCCGTCCGCTTTTCCTCTACGAAGCCCGAGGATTCGACTCCAACGGCGCAGCTGCTGCTGCTGCTGCTTCCCACCTGCAGACTCCCACAACCATCCTCTTGTCCTAACCATCGCCACGAAAAGGGCAGAGGAGAAGCTCAAGAGAGAGGTACCGACCTTGGAGATGCAGAAAACGAGGGGGCGATGAAGGTAGAGCGAAACCCGCGAGAATGCGCACGAGAAGCCGAGGGCGGCAGCAGCGAGCGCCATCGATGAGTGCCGAGTGGGTGATTCACCATGTCATGGGCGTTGCAGTGGGGTTTGGGGGGGGGTGTTTCGCCGATCGGAAATCGGTGGCCCGGTACCGGAGAGCGCGGCGAGCGAGGGCGGAACTGCGAAGCGGCGGTGGCGGCTTTTCGGTAGGATTGAAAAACCGTGGAAATGTGCTGAGGATGAAGATGATCTTGCCGTGGATAATGTCAATGGGCCGAAATGGGCTTAAGCCCATGCCGGGGCTCTAGAATTGGGCTTTTTAGGGTCCAACGAGGAGCAATTTATTAGACAGCTTCGAGTAGACTCGTTAGACGTGTGTATCGGGTCAGGTCGAAGATGGTCTGGCCCAAAATAACCCATTTTGAACCCATTTTTCACGCAATATAAATATAGTAACATATACCTGACCCGAACTATATTGCTAAAAAATTTCTATAATTAACTAAATCTATAATAAATCGTACCAAAATTAAGGTGAGAGCATGGAATGAACGAGCACGAGATCGAGTGTGGGCAAGAGAGTCATAGAAGTAAGTTGAGTCTAAATAAGTTTGAATCGATTGAACAGTTACAATATTTTGAGATTTACTATTCTAAACTCATTTATAATCTATTTATTGAATATAACTAACCTATATAACAACTCAATCCATCCAACATGAGTTAAGAAATAGGTCTATGACCTATTTTGATAAGTGTAGGTTCTAACCAAATTAAAAATAATTAATTATAAAATACACAGATAATGACACAAAATTCCAAGAAGTCTCAATTCATCGTTGATTTAATGGTTAATGAGAAACATCATAGTGTAAATATAGATATCGATGATGGATTAGATTGTTCGTGCGATATTCTCTTTGCACTAACGGTGTATGCTTTAATTTTCTCCCTAGTTAATTGGGCGCAAAATTCATTGCCTTCTTTGGTCTTTTGGTTTTTAAAACTTATGAGCATATTTGAGTGGTATAATCATAGCGTTCCAAAATGTATTTTGAGGATTATGTGACCCTACCAAATTTCTCACGAGAGTCACGAGACCCTTCAAAATGATTAGTAAAAGCACGAGGCATGAGTTTCACATTACTCGTCCGTTGGTGAATATCACTTGAACCATCAGCGTAGCATAATTTTATCTTGATGGGCGATTATCTTCTGCTGTTCTTTAAGTGGCTGGCGATGTGGAACCATCTCATTACCAACGTGTGGCAACGAATTGTTGTTACTAGCAGCATTGTTAATCTCTTGTTGATTTCTTGTTCTTGCCATGTGATCTCCTCAAATTAACAAAAGAGTCACATTAGGGAATGTCAAAAAAAATGTTTCATAGAAAAAGTGAAAATCTAAAAATATGGATGAATTTGATGAATTTTAAGGAAAGTGGTTTTTTTGTTGATTTTGGACAACAAAAGTGAATGACCGGACCTGAGTAGGTCCTTAAAAGGCTCAAGGGAGGACAGTAACTTCTCAATATGATGGATGGATCTTCCTATAAGTTTTCTTTGTATTTCCTTTTCTCTTGAAAAGAAAAACAATGGGAGAGAACTTGGGAGCCTCTTGGGTGGAGAGGGTAAACTCTACGGCAATTCGGCTAACTATTTTTTAGGTAGGCTGGTATAGTAGTCACTCGCGCCCGGGGATGGTAGAAGGGGAGTTTTGGCTCTTGTTGGTTGGCTTGTTCTTAGCATAGTGTCTTATAACCGACTTACCAACCAGTACCCCAGTTACATGACACTGTACCGCAAAAGGAATTGACAATGCAAGTACCGAAAACTAAAGGTAGTGGGAAATGCAAAGGGTACGGGAAATTGAAATGCTAAGATGATGAATATGCAAACACTTTACAGATGAAATAACTATAAAAGAATAAATGTTTTGTCTTTGCTTATATGAGATAGCTACAACGTGTGCTTTTATATCCCAATGACAACATTTCTCATAATACAGTTGTGGATTCTAAATCGATGGGTAATTTCATAATGCTATTGATATTTAGTTACACATCATGAGGTTCTAGCCATGATTATGCACAAAAAAACCTATGAAATTCGAGAACATCGCAACGGTCACATAGCAATTACGTGTTCATGTCTATCCATTGTCTCTATCCTCGATTGACACGTTGGCAAACTCTATCTTGTTCATAGATGGCAATATTTCAATATCTGAAAAATTTGTAACGACAGCTGTCGATTGCTTTGTCCGTGATTAGCCGACCAGCCTTTTCAAGTAACTACAGGCCCAAAGGCGCTGCCTCATCCTATCCAGGTTGGAAACAGCCGGGTCGGTACGCGTTTTGGTCCTTGCCCATTTTTCCTTGCACATCCCTAATGGCATCAAATTTAAGAAAAAACCATATCTTGATGATTGGAGTGTCTCACAATATCTATAGATAGCATCTTAATTCCAAAAAAAAGAAAAAGAAAATTTCCATATCATCTAAAATCAATTTCTTACCAATTCTTCCCATATAAAAGGGAAAAGCACATAGGCAAATCTTCGTTGACCAGGAGCACCTGAGTGACTGAGTCCCACCCTCAAGACTCGCTCAGGCACACACTCTCTCTGTCTCTCTCCCTGTCTCTGCAATGGCAGCTGAGCTACACTTGCTGGAGTCCCCGCTCGTCGGCGACGACGACGCCTCCGCCGCCATAGCCGCGGCGCTGCCGGCAGCCACCGCGGCACCGCCTCCGCCGGCCACCGCCGCCGCAGCAGCCGGCGCCGCCGCGGCCGCCCCGGCCCTCGCCCCATCGACAGCCGACAATCCCGGTGCGCCGCTCGCCCCGAAGCGCCAGCGCCGGCCCAGCGTCCGCCTCGGCGAGATCGGGGGCGAGCAGCCCGGCGCGGTCGCCCACGACTCGCACGTGCGGCGCCCCAAGCCCACGTCGTCGTGGAGGCTCCCCAAGGACGCTGGCAATCCGCAGTCCTCCAAATCAGTCAAGGCCCGCTCGCTGACGCACCTCGTCAACGGCGACGGTCAGTTTCACGACCTCGAGAACGCTAGCTCGGGCTTCGATTTCCCTAACAGGAAGGTGAAGGCGAGGCGCGGCGTGGCGGCGAAGCGCCCGAGATCGAGCTGGACGTCGTCGAAGCTGGACCACGTCGCGGACAACATCAGAGAGGAGGAAGAGGAGGAGATCAACGAGGGCTTCCGGGACTTCGGTGCCGCCGATTCCGGCTCCCCGACGAAGGAGCTCAGTCCGGCTTCCATCGACGATGCCGCGGCGCTCGACAACTGGCGGAGAAGGCCGAGCCGCGGCAAGGCCTCTCTGAGCCGCGACAATGGCGGAAACGAGTTCGACGCTGCACGAGAATCCGACTATAGGGACGGGAAAGGAGGAAGCAGCGACGGGGTCCGGAGTTGGCTGGTGGAATTGGGGCTTAGCCGGTACGCCCCAGTTTTCGAGATTCATGAGGTTGACGACGAGGTTTTGCCGATGCTGACGCTGGAGGATTTGAAGGATATGGGGATAAATGCTGTGGGATCGAGGAGGAAGATGTACGCTGCAATCCTGAAGCTTCGCAAGGGTTTCTCGTGATGTGAGTTGCTCTTTTGATGCAACCCAGTAGATAATGAGTGATAGCTTCTGTAACTGATAGCATTTGTCATAGATGGTTTTGGGCTTGTCCTCCTGATTATGAATAAAGATGCAAATAAATGCTCTAACTTTGATCAAATCGTGGTGCCTACTTGAGCTGAATACATTTTGTTGATAAGTAAGAGCAAAACCACACAAGGTTGAAAAATTTGTGATTCATCTCACTGATCTTCATCCCATTGGAAGAAGAATGTGCAGAAAAGTTGAGCAAGACATTTGACCGAAATCCAGTGGCATCCCAAGCTAGATATTGCTAATTGACGTCATTAGCTTTGTCGAAATGGACTATTAAACTTTCGCCGGTTTACCGATAGCGTGCTTTGAGATCGTATCTTGCTTGCCTCTCATATTGGCAAAGTTCTTCGATGTTTCAAATAAGTTGCAATCCTGCCTATGATGCGTTGATGCAGGTTTTTGTTGGCTGATGCTCTAATTAAGCCCTTCACCAGGCTGAAGATACTGTATATGCGTCACTTTCTCTGTCTCACAATACGGCCTTTTAAAACGCTGCTGTTGTTTGCATACTTCACTTTCGGTATTGGGAGGGGATATCTCATAGTTTAAGGATTGGAGTCTGTGGTTTGTACATGTGTCCTCAATATAGGACCCATTTGAAGATACGCAGTTTTTTAATGTGTGGATGCTCTGATATAAAGCTATTTTGCTCAAGAGAAATGAATGAGATATCTGTTGCTTTTAGCAAATATTGTAGTGAAATTTCTGACCAGACAATGGCTATTTTCAACCAGGGAATTTAAGTTATGCTGTAGGAATGACAGGAATTCTCTTCTCTTTCACTGTCAATGATCTTGAGAGCAAAGCAGCAAAAGAGGAGGGCCTAACCACATATGAGAGTTTATTGAGTTAGTGCTTCCAATTGATATTCGAACTTGATTTTCATGAAAATTTGGAGTTCTATTCATAAATTGTGCTACAACTTGATTAAAGAACCATGTTACTGTATACAAGATGCCTATAACACGTGTTTACTGTAAAAGGCATAATATATTACATTCTAGACTTAATTGTTCTTGTGGTCGCAATTTCACTGGATTCTAAACTAACAATCGACCAATTAAATTAGCTTTTCACCAATACAGCTAATTAAATATTGAGAAACATTTGCTTCAGTTGGGTGAATTGACCCTAATGAATCAAAATTGGCGCTACCACTGGTGAAAAATTAAACGATAAATGTGTGTCTCGAGCTTGTGATCGGATTAATGAGTAGGTAATACATTTGTTACATATACGAACTGGACACAACGTTGGATGAGCAAGTCATCTCAAGGAAAGAAGAGAAAGGGGTCTGCAGCTAAATGTACATCTCTTAGCCTATGGAAAGTCCTATTTGACCTGAGAAGTTCTTACTTATATCTATCTGGTGTTAGTCCTTTGGAACTGTTTTTGAAGAGTGGAATGGCACTAAAATGTGGTTTAAGCACTTGCACTCTTGTCAAGCACTTCAATGAGCACAATGAATATGGTTTTGCACATTGCTGGCATTTCTTTTTTTTTTTTTTTGGTAAGGTAAGATGTAAAATGATGCTGGCATTTCTATTAATCATCTCAAATGCTAAGAAATTTTATCCACTATGCTTTAAATCTTTTCACAAGGCCAGCATTTTTATCAATCTCAAAGAGTAAAAACATTGGTGCACAATGTTAATTGTAATTTGTTATTGCCAGAATTGATGTGTTCTTCTCATATACAAAGAACTTTTCTCATCTAACACTAAACTCGAACCACATTGTCAATCATATAAAGGCCTTAGTTTCCTTTTGATTAGGAGCAAGTTCTTTGTGCTTTCTTTATAAAATCCCAGATTCTTAGTTGGGTTTGGTTAAGCATTAGGCCGCATATATATGGTGAAGTTAATGCTGGCTCAGCTCAGGGAAAGTTTCTGTGCCAGTAATGTTACTGAAACATGTCTAGCCTCTGCTTAAAGCTTATAACCTGTAGAGAGGATAGGATCTAGCTGTTGAATGAACATAAACATATTGACTTAATTTCCACTAGAAAATGACTCTACAAGAATTAGGTTATGTGATTATCTGCAGAGTATTTTGATGAGGCTTGGTAAAATAAAGATTATGTATGATATCATTTTGTTTTTGCTTGTGATGACAATTAGCCTTGTAATGGATGTGACTGTAGGTTTCTTGTGGATGGTTATGATACAAGAGAGAAGTCTAGATAAAAGTTCTACAGTTTTGGTGTGAACGATAGTTAGGGTGAAAAAATGACAAAGTTATGACTTGCACATGTTACACTCTACATAGAAAGGGAAATATAGTCAACGTTCGTAGTTATTTTTGAAATATCTGGATAGTGCTAGCTCAATACAAATTTATAGTCTCCAAAATGTGTGGATGACAAGACCCATGATTTGATCCTTTAATTCTTGAATTTTTTTTTCTATTGTCTAGTCTCAAATAGATTTGTTATTCTAAGCAAATATATTCAATTTGCTTAGATTCCCAAGAGACTAAGGACGGATGAGAAATGAATGTTCAAACTTTGGCTCGCTACTTTGTTTTCGGAACTGAGCAATGAACTTATTCTTTTGGCAACAAAGAGGTGCTTGGATACCTCTCTGAGGGCTTAGAAATGGATGATGAGTGTGGAAGCTTTTAATCACTACATAATGTTAGAATTGGGTAATGAACTTATCCTGTTGTGAACAGACTGGTGCTCTTATGTGCGTCCGAATGTCTGATAGGATGATTTTTTCTTGGTAAGCTTCCATCAGAGAGGAGCATCATGTTCATTTTTCTCACGGTAAGGCATTGGCTTGGAACTTAACCTTTCAGTGAAAGAGTTTGCTTGAATTTCTGACATGCTGCATCAGTTTACTGCAAATGGCAAAAGGGAAGATATAGTTGATTGGAGTTCAGTCAAATGGGATCTGCTTGGTCAATTTGCTTATCATGTTCTATATTTGGGCAATTTGAACTCAGATAGGGATATCTCGCCTTGTGTTTGAAACTGAGTTTATTGGTGAGTGCGATTGTGCTGTTGCATGTGTGATGGTGAAATTGAAGTAACAGTGATTAATTGTTCACCAGTGAGAGAGCTTATGTCCTTAACATATCATTTCCCCACTGGTATATATTAGAGTGGCTCCTGAGTTAATTAAGTAGATATTATGCCTGGGTAGCATCTTTCCTTAGTAAGGATCTAATGGACGTCAACCCATTTATGAGAATCATTTAAAAGCCATGTATAGTTCAGCATTTCTATCTTTTAAAGAACACTACTGTTAAAGCCAAACCTTGACTCATGCTATTTTAAGGAAAGAACTTGGACTTCATCATTACTAAAGCTCTTTTAGTTCTCTAGCCACTCAGTATCAGAAGTGTAGATGAAGTAAACAGGACATGGAATATACTTCTTGCTTTCGATTGCTTTTATATCATTCCAAACCTCAGGAATTTAACTCCAAGTCCTGGAATATGTTAAGACTAGTGACGCTGCACCCATTGAATGATTAGTAGTTACAGTATCTAGTGCCTGAATCTTAAGCATCTACTTGCAAGTTCCTTCTCTTTCTTTTAAGTTATAATAGGTCAAAATGTTAGCCACTGCTGGTTCCCCAATCAAATCCTATTTTTCCTTTTTTACCTCAGCTGAACAACGCCAGTGGACAGGGTTCATCAATATTGAGGCCTTTGAGCAGCGCCTCTCTCTCTCTCTCTCTCTCTCTCTCTCTCTCTCTCCTTGATCATAACTATATGAGGAATTTACAGATGATTTTCCTTTCTTTTACAGCCTCCCAAATTCGTTTCTTTTTGCACTCTTCCATGAGTTTAGCCTGCCTCTTTAACAGGTCAAGAAAGCTTGTTAATGATCGTTCTCCTCCTGTCTTGAGCATGTCTTCCCAGCTTCTTCCAAGCAGTGAACCAGGTAATAGAAAGCTGATTGTGCAACATCCTCAGTCTTCCGGTTGATGCTTTGGTGGTCGCTTCAATCCTAAAGATTCAAGCATAGCTCTTCCTACCTGGCTTTCTACATTTCCAAGCACCTATGCTGTACTTTTGGATGGGAAGGGAGAAGAAATAGTTAGGTTTCTGAGTTCATATTTTTTAGCCAAGAAGCGCAAGTTTTCTTCCAACAGTTGTTTATTCATTGGATGATCTTGAGGTAGACACAAATACTTGTGGACATCGTGTATCTTCAGATTATCCAATGTTACAACGGAGATGATTACTTGAATTTTCAAAAAAGTGCCATTAGAGACGCTTGTTTTGGGAGATTTTAGACCTGTATGGTCATTTTCCCACACGGTAATTCTCTGACTAGTTCTCTTTTGCAACTCAAGAAAGTCCGTTGAATGAAACTCCGTAGGTCACGGACTATGGAGCATGCCAGGTGAATTTGGCGATAGTTTATATGGCAGTGCTTCAGTTTTGTCTGTGCACCGGATCTCAATGAAAAGATAAATGATGTGCTTTCTGCCATTAAAGCAGTTGTTTGTGGAAAAATATATGAATTGCCTCCTCTGAATGAAACCTACGGGTCTGTGGCGAAAGTTGCATGTCTGATTAGCAATTATACCGAAAGCTTGCTAGCATAACTCGTTATTGGTCTGCCTACGTAGGAGCTGTTTTGAAGGATCACCTCCTGTTTTAGTCTGGATATTAGATGTTGCTCACTGTTTCTGAATCAACTACCTGTTTCATTTCCGCTGATTAATCAACTATACATGCATGTTCATCTGGTTGCTCTTTAGATTAAGGAACATAGAAATGTCCGGCTCTTGCTTTCTCCCTTTTTAAGGTTCATCCTGATTACTGGGAGTCATCTTATGAAATCTGTTCTTTCTATGCTTCTTTATTGTTGTTTCTGAAGATATTCTTGAAAATTCGGGATCTTTATACCCTCCATGCAGTTGTGGCTGTTAAAATATGTTTCGAGTTTGAGCCGATAGACGCTAAAACTCGATCCGAGATTAATTATTATTTGTGGAGGTTTGAATATTCCGAATTGAATATTTCTCGTTTTTCTTTGATGCAAAGAAAATAGAAAAGGAAAGTCCAAAATTTGGACTTCCTTTGCGAGTTCGGAATGGTGCAATGCAAAGTACGGAAACTTTCTTTTATGAGTCATGGTCAATTTTATTTCCGTGTGGGCGTTGGGCTTCTGATCATGAAAGAAAGGAAATTATGGACATGCCACAAATTTCATGAGCTAGTCAAAGAAAAGAAGAGGAAAGTTGACTTTGCTGACCACATCCCATTAGAATTGCATGGAATCCCTTTCCAAGCTGGAGTCGGCCACCTGCGTTCACTTCTTGGGCTATATAAGGGCTGTTCTTTTGCCGCAAGATTGGCACGTAGTTGTTGATGTGAGCAGACTTGAAGCATCGTTTTCTCTTAGTGCCGTGGGTGCCAAATTTCCAAGTGACATCCATAGGTGCTGGATTCTTGGTAGTGGATTCGTGGTTTTGTCATGGAATTACATCAACAATTTAAGTGTTTGTAGCAATTAAATCTTGTGGCAAAATTTGTGTCAATTTCTTCGTGAGATTGAAAGATTATTTCGTGAAGAATTGTGAGGTTAAACACTACGTGCATTATTGAGTGTAATTGGGGCTTGGGAAACAGCAAGAGTGTTTGAATGTCTCGAGTGCGATTGTAATCTCCGTTGTATTACTTGATCTATAGTAGAATTTCGTGCTATTTTCTCCATGGACGTAGATCACTATGACTGAATCACGTAAATCTAGTGTCTGATTTATTTTTTTATTCTATCAATTTTATTGTTCGATCGCTTAGCTTCCGCAACAATTGGTATCAGAGTTAGATTTGGTTGAGTTGAAGCGAATCGATGGCGACAGAAGAAGGAAAAGTGAGAATTGACAGATTTGATGGGAAAAATTTTGGTTTCTAGAAGATGCAGATTGAGAATCATCTATATCAAATGAAACTGCACTTGCCCTTATCTAGAGAGAAGCCAGAGACGATGAAACAAGCTGATTGGAAATTGCTGGATAGACGAGTTTTACGTGTTATTCGGCTGACGTTGGCTCGTAACGTCGTGTTTAACATCGTGAATGAGAAGACCACTATGGGTTTGATGAAAGCTCTGTCGGACATGTACGAGAAGTCCTCTACAATCAACAAGGCCTATTTGATGCGACGTCTGTTTAATTTGAAGATGAGCGAAGGTGCGTCAGTTGCTGATCTGTTAATGAATTCAATGTGATCATTAGTCAATTGAGTTAAGTTAAGATTGACTTTGAAGATGAGGTACGTGCTTTGATTCTATTATCCTCATTGCCTGATAGTTGGAATACTACTATCACTGTTGTTAGTAATTCCTCTGGGTTGACAAGTTTGACGTCTGATGGTGTTCGAGATTTAATTATAAGTGAAGATATACGTAGAAGAGAATCTAGCGAACATATATTTACTGCTTTCGTAGGTGAAAATAGAGAAAAAACTGGTACACGTGTTAGCAGGAATAGTATGAACTCGAATGGATGAAGTCAGTCTAGGACTGGTGGTTTTTTCTGTTGGAGTTGTGGCAAGATGGGGCATATTAGAAGAGATTGCCTTAAGCTGAAAAACGATAGGGGTAAGGGAATTAAAGTTGATCCTGCGGATGATGTTGCAGCTATAGTTGATGGTAATGCAGATAATACTGATTATATCTTATCTATTACTGATGATTCGTCGTTTGATAGATGGATTATGGATTCTGGTTGTTCTTTTCACGCTACGCCAAATAGGAACTGGTTTACTACTTATCAGTGCACAAATAATAGTAAAGTGCAGTTGGGGAACAACGCTAAATGCGATGTTGTAGGTGTTGGTGATGTCAGAATCAGAATGCAAGATGGTATTGTGAGGATATTAATTGGCGTGAGGCATGTTCTAGAGTTGAAAAAAAATCTGATTTCCTTTGAGTGCCCTAGATTTATCTGGATATCGGTATTCTTCAGATGTGGAGTTCTGAAAGTTCTTCGAGGTGCCATGATGATAATGAGAGGAATCAAGCATTGTGGCTTGTATAAGCTTCAAGGTGAGACAGTGATGGAATTCGCTGTGGAGACGTCGGATGCATCGATTCGAGAGTCTGAATTGTGGCATATGTGTTTAGGGCACATTAGCGAGAAAAGCCTGAAGTTTACTTTCCTAGTTCCAGTCACAACCTCTTTTTTCTCTTATTTCTCACTTTCACTCTTAACTCTCTAGTCTCCTCTCCATCTGCACTCCATCGGTGTTAGAGTTTATTAACTTAAATATGATCTCTCTCTCTCTCTCTCTCTCTCTCTCTCTCTCTCTCTCTCTCTCTCTCTCTCTCTCTCATGAGTCTTGCCTTACCTTGATGACATCTCATCTTGTCTCTCTCTCCGTCTGGCGGGTTGCATCCTTGCTTTGTCGCTCAACTGTCAATCAGGCCATTCTTAAGTACTATCTCCATGTCAGTTTCGTTTTCGATTTCTTCATCAAATATTTCAATTGTTATGGTTTCCATTCTTCGTTTCCAAATTTTTCAGCGGTTTACCGCCGCCAATTTATGGTTGTGAGTCGTGACTAACCATACCCACCACCTTTTTTCACTTTTGATTTGAAGTTTCATTAAACTAGTTCATCTATATTTCGCTTCTTGTTCGGTGTATTTTTCATAGCGTTGGAAGCATATTGAGCTCTTAAACCTCATGAATATTTTGTCTAGACTGCTGAAGGTTACATTCATAAAATTTCATGCACTCGATGTGTGACGCCCCAGAACATCACACGTAATATGTGTCCTTTTCAATTATATTTTGAATTATTAGTAGCATGTGAAAACACAATAAAATATTCACATCATCCCATATGAGAAATCTTAATACACATATGATTCTTTATATAAACACCATTAATTACTATCTTGATACAACGTTCAAACATAACATAATCACATTACATAAGTCCCGGAAAGGGTTGGGGTCACCTAATAACATCAAACCACTCCTGCACCAAAAACTTACCCATACAAAAGTCAAGTTATATATTATGAATTGACAACCTCGCCCATCGACATGTCACTGTCAGCATTAGCTCCTCAGTAGTCCAACTAGCTCACCGCAACAGATCAATGGAGAACCCACTCTTTTAGCCTCATATCAACCCATACAATAGAACTACACTTAATTATACGAATGGTGATTCTATACAAGCATATCTTGATATTCACAATCACAATACATGGGAGCTCCAAAAACAGAGGCGGTGGAGGATCCATCCTACATACCGTAAAAATAAAGGAGTGTGTCAAAGCTCAATAAATAAATTCTCTAAGTCTAAGGTGAGAGATCCTCTCACTACTCAATCTAGTACCAGTAGAAACATGAGTTCAAGAAAAGCAAAAAGTCATTTCATCATTGCATAAAATTATTCGCTCAAATGCAAGCATAGGACATGTTCTTTCATGATGGGCATATACTACATAATAGCTCACCAATATACATAGGTAGGTATCTATTCCCCACTGGTCACCGGCCAAGACCCATCTCGACTAACGAGGCATTGTCTTTACCAACTTATGAGGGAAATTATAAATACCTCTTTGTCACGCCACATAGCCAATTCATCATGATCGTTCTTTGCATCGGCAAAGATAAATACGCTACTGTACAACTGCATGATGATGGTCAACTCAAGCTACACAAGCCAACTCATATAGTGTGTAAACTATAATTCCTTCAACCTTGTAAAGATCCATCTCTAGCTGGTAAAATATCAGTCTTTTCCGGAGTCTTTCACACAAACTCTTGCAAGGGAATTGGCTCTCTGGCGATAGACTGTGGTAAAGATTTTTGTCACATAACATCACTCACACACAATATATTCGTTTAAAGTAAATGTCATGCATATCTCGACAATCATCATGACACTAATAGTGTGTTGATATCTCAGCATTTTCCATATACACAACAATAACCCAAATACTTTGTGCACTTCGACATGTATACCATCATTCCCTTCTTATCATGTTATATATGCTTAATAAGAGGCTTTAGTTAATCGACAACTTGTAGAGATCGATACTTAGACATCGATTACTTTGAAATCAACACTTCAGTCCAAAAATTGACTACTTAGAATGGGTTCTTAGGAATCGACAACTTTGAATTGGGCAACTTTAGTCAGAAATTGACAACTTTGGAATTTGACACTTAGAAATCGAGAATTGGAAAATTAACAAGTTGTTTAAAATCGATAAGTCAATCAAGAAAGATCGATTTGGTATAGAATTGGTAAGATACTTATAATTGATGAGGTGGTCAAAATTGATGGAATAACCCTAATTAGTGAAATGGTTAGTTTTTCACAATAGTTAGAAAATCAACATATTAGTCAAATTTCGGTAACTCGTTAAAAATTGGTAAAGCGATTAGTTAGCCACCCATAATCAGAATCACATGAATATCATTTTCAAGTTCAAATATATGACATGCAAGCCAAATTAACAAAAGTAACCAACCAAGTCAAAAGTACTAAATAAATCAATCCAATCTAACCCCTAGAATTTCACTTACTTGAATAAATAACTTGAGAAAATCAAGGCTTTAATTATCTACAAAGCGAAATAATCAAGGATATAAATTGACAACTCTTTTTAAGTAAGGAAACTAATTTGATCAAATGAAGAGGAAACTTAATAATTCACCATGTAAACACTTGAAATATCTCCGACATAAAAAAACACTTACAAACTTGAATACTTGTAGTGGTTCATACTTTCAAAGAAGGGGCGATGGATCTAGAGAATCATATAAGAGTTAAAAATGGATAAGATTGATTAACTAAGGTTAAAAATAATGATGACTTGAAGTTAAAAATATGTGGTGAAAATTAGAGGTGATGTGGTCAAATTAGAATGCCATAAATAGCTTAACATGTGTGACTCCAAAGTAGATATTTTGATAATCTACCAAATATATTTTGTACTCTAGTAAATAAATAAGAAAACCAATGTCTGTTCTCAATATCGATAAATTCGAAAAATATTTTGAACCCAATAAAATTGGCAAAAGTACACTAGAAGTGCCATAACTTGTGTATGACGATTACTTTGGTATCATAACTTTTTTTTCGGATCACTTTGGTGCCAAGTTGAAGGAAAATAGATCACTTTAGTGCCAATTTGGCCGGAAATCCGACGTGGTATTTTTTTATTAATTTTTTACGCTGACGTGGCTCACCGGAGGATAAGTCAGCGTGTACAGTCAGCATTTTTTATTTCAAATATTTTTTTTCAGCATGTACAATCAGCATTTTTTATTTTAAATAATTTTTTTCCTTTTTTTTTTCCTTTCCTTTCTTTTTTTTTTTTTTATTTTCTCTCCTCGCCGGCCTGTCACCGGCGAAGCCCGGGAAGGGCTAGGCGAGGGTTGCCTTGCCCATGGCTAGCGAGAGGCGGCCTCGCCAAATCTAGGCGAGGCGACCCTCGCCGGCGTCAGGCGAGGGAAGCCCTTGCCCAACTCAGGCGAGGGAAGCCTTGGCCTAGGCGGGTGAGGGAAGCCCTAGCTTGGGCGGGCGAGGGTCGCCCGACGAAGCCTCGCTTGGGCCGACGAGGGCCGACCTCACCGGTCGCCGGCGAGGGTCGCCTCGCCTAGATCTGGCGAGGCCGCCCCTCGTCGGCCATGGGCAAGGCCGCCCTCGCCCAGCCTTTCCTGGGCTTAGCCAACCACCGGCAACCTACCGGCAAGGGGAGAAAAGAAAAAAAAAGAAAAGAAAGGAAAAAAATTATTTAAAATAAAAAAATGTTGACTGTACATGCTAGAAAAAAATTATTTAAAATAAAAAATGCTAATTGTACACGTTGATTCATCCTCCAGCGAGCCACGTCGGCGTCAAAAATTAATAAAAAATCCCACGTTGGATTTCCAGCCAAATTGGCACTAAAATGATCTATTTTCCTCCGAATTGGCACCAAAGTAATTCGAAAAAAAGTTATGATACCAAAGTGATCATTGTACACAAGTTATGGCACTTCTGGTGTACTTTTACTCAATAAAATTATTAGCAAAAGATATCAAACATTATGAAAATCTTAACTCAGTAAATTTAGAACTTAAAAATCATCAAAATTCGTCATTTCAGAGCATATCAGTCCCCTTCTACAACTAATATGACTGTAAATCAGTTACCGTCACCTTACACCATCATCTTATACATTGGTATCCATCATTTTAACCTCAAAGTATTGTAGTCCTGGCAACTATGGATTGGAAAGGTCATTCCTTGAACTTTCCGCATGTTATAAAATAGTGACTCACGTGAGATTCCACATGTGTGATATCCCCAATTTGGATTGAGATGACCAAAGGTAAATAGTAAAGGAATTGGTGAGCGGTCCGATCTGAGGGTCGGTAATGGAACGAATAGTATGGTCGAAATGAGCGTACTGAGGGTTGATTATGGTTCTATCGAAGGATTGTCCATGGATTAGCCAATGGATTGACAATGGAACAATGCCATGTGGGCATGTGTCGGTCGGGGGTGATTCTGCTCAGCCATGCATCGATCGCAGATGACCATGGATTGATCCCGTAGTACTTGATTCCACATGGCTACATGACAACCGAGGATCAATCATATGTCGTTGATACTCGAACGTGGACCGGTAGCAAATCGGCCATGGATCGTCGCATTAAGTTGGGTAGACCATGGACGAGCCATGTACCAGGCCATGAGCATTGTAGCTTGATCGCAGACCAAGGTTTGTGCTGGCCGTGCAACCCAGGCCTTGTACCTGGTCTGGACCGACCCTTATACCCGTTAGTTAGGCCACAGACCGACCCTGTGTCCGATCGTGTGCCAATCATTGTGCTTTACCCTTGTGCCGGGCATTGTGCCTATTAGATCAGGCTCCGACCTAGTTCTATGCCAAACATACTTGGCCACGAGTGATGCATTGTGCCCGTTCGTGAACCAATGCACATGTTCAGTCCATGAACTAGTCCCTCGCTCATGTGGCCCGGCCTTGCACTCGGCACATTGCCCACGCAGCCCGGTACCATGCTTGTGCATTCGGCCTTGTGCCTGTGCAACTGGCCTGGTGCCCGTATGGCCCGGCCTTGTGCCCGTGTGGCCCGGCCCTGCGCCAGGCCCTGCGCCTGACCAGACCCAATCGAATAGGCCATGCACCTGGTCAATCCAGCTGGTTCAACTTTGCACCATTCAACTCGGACTTTGGCTTGATTATGTATGGTTGTGCTTAGACATATTTCTACATCAAATCTCGATTCAAGTAGGATAATTGATTATTTTTAGATACGTAAATTTCCATTCACTTAGTTTACCTTTACTAGTATCATAATGGATTTTAGAGATTTGTGCTTAATGAAAAAGGTAAATCATAAGTTGGTTGTTCTTAGTGAATAATTAAGTGTTCTTGAAGGACAAGAACAAGTCTCACACGACCCAAGCTTGGGAAACAAAAAGTCAAGAAAATCAAGTCGAACTTAGGTTAATAATTGAGGGCCAATCATTAGAGAAGATCTTATCTTCTAAGATACCCAATAATTAAATGTTCTTAAGAGTTCTAGACAAGCCACACACCCAAAGCTTGGAGGACAAGACAAATGAAAGATCAAGTCAATGAAATTATTTGAGAAGCCATTATTAGAGGCTTAGGTATCCTCTTAGTCATTAATGAGAAGGGTGATTCATATACCCTAAACATAGGGCATAATAAGCCTAATAAGAGACTTGTAAGACAAGTATGACACATGTTATCCAATTGGATAAACACTAATTAGGTCTAAGATTTGGCAAGATTTCCCTTCTATTATTAGGCACCACCTTAATGCAAATGATTGGTCCATTTGATAACATCATCATTAGAGCTTAGGCTATAAATAAGAGAGCTATCATTCCATTCTATTCTTTCCTTCAACCAGCACACACTCTTCACTCCTTCGGTCTCTCTCTCTTTCGGTCACTCCCTCGGTCTTTCTCTCGACCACTCTCTCTCACTCACCCTCACCATCACCGAACACCCTTTCTAGGATCACGCCGTGACCCTGGTAGTGAGTGAATTTTCTATCCTTTGATTAGGATGTGGTGTTACATGGTTGAGCTTGAGTGATAACCTTGTTTATAGTAATTTATGCTTGCATGTGTGATTGTTATTCTTGCATCATGGCCACGAGTCAAGACACGATTGGGTCACGAAAAAAATGCATCGTATGCTCTTGTACCCATGTTGTGGCATAACGGACTGGGTTTGGCTTGGTGCAAGTTTATATTGAGGCGTATAGACCCGGGCCAAGTTTGGCTCCAAGCCAGCGTTCGGCATGGTGGACCAAGCCACAACCCTAGACCGCACTTAATACGTTAGGCATTTATTCTATAGATCATGAAACACATGAGCACAGCATGCCTTCGGCCTTAAATGCTTGGGCTAACGTCAACAAGACAAAAACCCGAATTATTTGATATTTGTTGCATGATCACACGAGGGACTAAAGCCATCGCCGATGGATTTCGAGACATTGCCGCCACCAATCAATTTTGGGGCAATGCTGTCATTGATGGATTTCAAGACGATGCCGCCTTTGATGGATTTTGAGGTGATGCCTGATGAATTTTGGATGCCTGGTGAATACCGAAAGAACTAATCGATTTTGGTGAAGAAATAACGAATTTCGTGTGTTAATCTTGTGTGCAACATTTAAATAGCATGTTTGATGTTCTCTTGCTTGGTGCACTTGACATGTTCAGCAAATAGGCAGGGTAAGAAATATTTGCTATTGATCTACCATCGACAAGCAAAACTGTAATGGTTGATCTCTTGTTTAATAGCGAGGCTATTTTTTAGCTGAAGTTTAGTAAATTTACATATTGAGTTGTGACTCACTCTTTATTATTTTTAGCTTTGTAGGTATGGCTACATCACCCCTGATTCGCCAGGACCTTCCAATAGAAATGCATGTTTCCATAATTGACATAGTCCATGTAGAAACGGAAGTCACATATCATAAGTGTGTCACCATAGTTTTGGTACAAGAGGATGCCAATGAGTTGGTCTCCCATCGCTACAAAGCATGTTTTATTTGGTTTAATGGAGATTTGCTCGGATCCCTTCCCAAATTTAGCAGACCACCTGGGTTTGCTAATGATAACAGGCCCAATGGGAATGCAGAAAGATCGTAGCTAGTCGACCAAGCTTGGGAAAAACTGACTTTTGCTTTTTGTGAAGGGAACCGTGGTAGTTGAGCTAAGACTACCCTAGCCGCACAGATAGTATGTAGGAGACCGGATACAATCTGGATGTAAACGAACAAAAGGCCCGTAGTGGAAGGGCTTACAAGATAGCACGTGTCATGTAAATAAGTAGTGTGCTTGTGAAATATGTTTTCTAGCTCATGTCGTTGCTCTTGTTGTTGTTTGTTAAGTATAATTGCTTTCGCTTGTCCATAACAAAAGCGAAACGAAACGGGAAGTCGTAATGAAAATTCCCAAAACAAAGATGATCATAACCAGGCCGGGACCGAGTGCCACGATCTTGGTTCGAGGCATGACAACATGTGCGATCCAAAACTCTAAATTAATTATTAATTAAACATAAAGATTATAATCAAACATAGAGAATTCCGAATGTCACACTATTTGTTTGATGGAATGCCTCTTCATTTAAGCATTTTTTTTGTGTAAACATTTTTGTCAAGACTTTTGTTCCTTCATAATTTAAATAAATAAAAAAAATTTAGGCCTCTTCTAAGGTAGAACGAGCAGAGGTAATTGGTCTCAAGGTTGGTTAGTTCCCACCTTTAAACTTGTAATCAGGCCAAATAGCGTTGGTTCCCAATTTGTGGAACCAGGAACTAACCTTATTTACCTTGGAACCAGATTGGACCTAATCAATCAGTGTGGTGCAGTCCAGTTCCAAGGTCAACTAGAGATCGGTAGTTTTTTTTTTCTTCTATTGAAGAGAGCTATTTTGATTGTTTAAGCATTACACGAAATTCGGGAGCTACAATTAAAGGAACTTTTCTTTTAATTGGCAAGTTTCACAAGAAGAGGATGGTTGATGGGTTACATCTAGTTTTGGCAATTTTTTTCATTGTTTTGTTTTGTCAGGATTGTGGTTGTTTTAGCTTGCAAGCTGAAAACGAAGGCACGGAGAAGATCCCAGAAATTCAACGAGTTAAGAGCAACTCTTCATCATGTGTGGGAATGAGAGAAAAGAATTAGTGAAGTGAATCAAAATTAAAATGTGACCCAAGCTTCATAAAATAACTAAACAAAACAGAGGCGGTTCTGTTGATCCGGTTTTGCACAAGGAACAGGGAGTCGAATTGGTTATTGCTAGTTCCAATTTAGTCGGACCGGATCAATTCTCACGGAAACCCCATAGAACTAGGCATTTTGGTCCGGTTACTAGATTGATCCAAGATCGATGCTCACCTCTAGAATCAGGAACTAGCCTAGAATCGACCAATTTGGTTCTAGGCCAATTTTGAGATCTATAGGGTCGATTCTCGATACCGAAAACTAGGAATCGGCTCTAACATGGTAGATTTTAGACCTAGAACCAATCAACCCTAAAACCAATCATTCATACCAACATTCACTATATTGTGCTTAGTGTTATTTCCTAACTGCAATTTACCTATATTTGTGCACTTGCAAGTAGTAAACCAGTTCTTATTTGGTTTAGCATGAAGAGAAAAAACGAATCCAATAACCATTCGTCAAGCGACAAAGGATAGTGATAAACAAAAAAAAATCAGCACTATTTGAATATGATCAAATATTTTAACACTTTCATCAATAGACTCAGTTATAATTTGTTTATCGTTCTTGTTTGTTGGCTTTAGGAAACCTCTTCTATGATGCCCGATCTTGTCATAATCGCAACAGACAATACTACCAACCATAGGTTGACAAATTCTGTTCAAATTTGTATTATTGCTACTAATACAAGTACTAGTTTTTCCTCCACCTTCTTTCATTAAAACAGTAGGCACATTTCACCATATTCTCTCCGATGGATATACCAACTCGGAATCAAATTGTGAACCTCATCAAACGTCAATTTCCTTTATTTGAAAAACTATAATAGCAATAACAACAGCACTCTAATTATTAAGCAATGATGATAATGGAATTAAAGCATGTATTGCATTGACAAAATTAAACTCAATTGAACTCAATTTATTGATGACACATTGAATTTGTCAATACACTTAGCAACCATCGTAGCTTCACCCATCATTAAGTAAAGTATATGTTGCATCAAGTAAACTTTTTTAATGGTAGAGAGCTTCTCATACATGTTCGATAAGGAATGTATTTCTGTAGTGATTTTCTCTTTGACAATGTTAAATGACATTACGAGCCAACATTTGTTGACTTACACCCAACGCTTATCAATCCAATAAATCACACTCAGCTTGCTTCATCAATTGTGGCTTTTTCCCATACAGAGGCAAGTGAGGATTTCTTTGATAAAGTAATCTTCAATCTGTATCTTCCAAAAATTGTAATCTTGCTCATAAAACCTGTTGATTTTCACATTTCTTTCTTAAGTCGCCAACGATTCACTTAATCTCATCCTAACTTAGCTCCAATATCATTTGCTAGGTCGTGCAGTAAAAGCTTGATACCCTTACATGGGAGATCACCGAGATGAAACTTAAGTCTGAGCCCATAAACAAATTCAGTTAGACATACCTTCACTCAAAAGCTTAAGTCACGAAACCATGATGAAACCAACTTCATTGAGACTCATATACCACAAAGGAGTCGTACTGTTTGCTTCACATATGTACAGGCACCCGCATACTTTGACATGGGTCAAGCTTTGTATAATGGACTTAAACTTGAAACACATTTTAACAGGGGGCACACGTAAAGAAGACCTTTCTCTTGTAAAAGATCTTTCAAATTAAACTTGATAACCGCTTTACCAAACAGTCTTTTTTCTACAATAATATATTGAATGTTACCAAAAGCATCAACATCGAATTTGGAGAAAATGACACTAGAAGTATCAAAAGTTGTGTACGACGCTCACTTCGGTATCGAAAGTTTTCGTCGGATGGGATTGGGATAGTCCTCAAACGGTTGGAGCTTCCCGTCACAATCGAGGTCATGAAGGAGTGAATTGATTTTCTTCACAAATGGGGCTGATGATTGAGGACATCAATAATTATCCTCTCGTCCTAGGTTGCAACGTGAAAAAGAACATGATTCCGGTGCTTGATTTGCCTTTAGGCCCTAACTTAGCCTCAATTGTCAATTTGGGGAAAAAAATGGCAATTGAACTCAAAACGACTGTCTTTGTGTTGACTTTGTCCATCGCTCACTCTCTCTCTCCCCCGCTTGTCCATGGCCTTGTTCAAGCTCTAGCCTTCTTCCATAAAATCTATTACTATATAGTCCTCTGTTTTTTCTTTTGCTGTTTGAGCTAGCAGTCCATGGCGATCTTCCATCAAATCTATTCCTCCATGTTATTCTCAATTTTATATTCAAGTCTCACAAAACAAAAGCGATGTAAATGAATCTAGGGTTCCTATTGTGATTTGAACATGTGATGAACACTTCAACTAATAGATTCAAGCAACTCTCTCAATTACGTTTCACAACTTCATGGAGACATTTAATGAACAGTCAGCGTGCAAAGAGATTACTAGATCTCATTATGAAATCGAAATTATTTTCCATCTAAAATCAATATTTAGAACAATAATGCCGTCACCAATCAACAACTAACAATCCAGATTTTCAGTGATTTATGCATGGGTTTCGTGACGAAAATTGGTCTCACATTTATCCACAATAAGACAGGAAAGAGAGGAATGAATTTACCTTGTCGAGAAGGGGTTCTTGGTTGCGTTATGGGTCAAGCTACACGAGGAGCTATTGTGACGCCCCAGAACGTCACACGCGACACGTACCAAATAATATTGTTAATAAAATGGCCAGCGGAAGTCAAAGACTAAACATGAATATCACACAAATTTGGTCAAAATACTTTTTCTTCTCATTAATAAACCCTTGTCAGATTTACAACCCAGACAAAGCATCATACAAGTACAAAAAACAAAAACTGGGTAGGGCAGGGTTGCCTATCTCTAACTAGATCCTGCATTCAAAATTATGCCTAAAGTCCGAAGCTGTCACGGGTCAATCACTTCACCCTCCACTGTGGAACCACTATCGTCTAGGTCGAAGCCCCTTAACGGGCCAATCAACTCGCTCTCCAAGTTGTAATACCAAGCAATAAAAAGATAAGGAACCCATTCCGGAAGCCCTACATCAACCCATATCGTAGAACTACACTTAGTATATACAACATCAAACTCCGGCGCAAACACATCCTCATAAAGAGCATCAAAATGAACGGGAACTTCAAAATGTAGGGGTTGTAGAATATCCATCCTACAAGTCTGAAAAAATAATGGAGTGAGCCGAGGCTCAACAAATGAAATCTCTAGTTTTAAGTTTAGAAAATTCGCTTACCACTTCACCTGGTATAAATACATATGCATGCGTAGCAAACGATATGCATAGAACTAGAATGCAAGTTATACATTTTTCCGTCTAGATATACCACAAAATCTGAATGATGCAACATATCATGATATTTCCACTTAGACGCAAGCATGATACAAAACATTTATGCTCATGCGATTAGGTTCGTTACTTCATCCTCTCGAACACTCCTGGAGTATCCCGACCAATGGGGCATCCAAACTCTGAGACATCCCGGCACACACCCGGCGTATCCTGACTAACGAGGCATCTCAACTCCTGAGGCATCCCGAAATACTCCCCGGGTGTGTTTTAAGTTACGGCGCAAACACATCCTCATAAACAGCATCAAAATGAACGGGAACTCCAAAACGTAGGGGTTGTAGAACATCCATCCTACAAGTCTAAAAAAATAATGGAGTGAGCTGAGGCTCAGCAAATGAAATCTCTAGTTTTAAGTTAAGAAAATTCGTTTACCACTTCACCTGGCATAAATACATATGCATGCGTAGCAAACGATATGCATAAAACTTGAATGCAAGTTATACATTTTCCATCTGGATGTGCCGCAAAATCTGAATGATGCAACATATCATGATATTTCCACTTGGACGCAAGCATGATACAAAACATTTATGCTCATGCGATTAAGTTCATTACTTCATCCTCCCGAACACTCCCGAAGCATCCCAACCAACGAGGCATCCTAACTCCGAGGCATCCCGACACACACCCGGCGTATCCCGACCAACGAGGCATCTCGACTCCAGAGGCATCCCGAAACACTCCCCGGGTGTGTTTTAAGTTACGGCGCAAACACATCCTCATAAACAGCATCAAAATGAACGGGAACTCCAAAACGTAGGGGCTGTAGAACATCCATCCTACAAGTCTGAAAAAATAATGGAGTAAGTCGAGGCTCAGCAAATGAAATCTCTAGTTTTAAGTTAAGAAAATTCGCTTACCACTTCACCCGGCATAAATACATATGCATGCGTAACAAACAATATGCATAGAATTTGAATGCAAGTTATACATTTTCTGTCTGGATGTGCCGCAAAATCTGAATGATACAACATATCATGATATTTTCACTTAGACACAAGCATGATACAAAACATTTATGCTCATGTGATTAGGTTCGTTACTTCATCTTCTCGAACACTCCCGGAGCATCCCGACCAACGAGGCATCCCAACTCCGAGGCATCTCGGCACACACCCGGGATATCCCGACCAACGAGGCATCTTGACTCCCGAGGCATCCCGAAACACTCCCCGAGGCATCCCGATACACGGGACATCGTCACACACCACTAAATGGGCGACGGAATTAATATTATTCCCATGTAAGTCATGACATCAAGTATTTGTATGCAAAAGTCCGCTTTGGCCGGTCCCATATCGAGCCATCACGATTTTTGTACTTTAAAGCCATGAAATGCAATATTCGAGTAATTTAAACATGAAACAACACATTTCAAACTCAGAAGCAAACTCAGCTCATAAGCAAATTAGGGTTCAGAAGAAAATTTAAGTCATTAGAAGCAAGTTGAGACTCAGAGGTGGGTTCAGACTCAGAAGCGGATTCTGATTCAGAAGCAAATTCAAACTCAGAAGCGGATTCAGATTCAGAAGCAAATTCAGACTAAACGAAATTGATTCGAATAAATTTAGACTCGGGTTTAATTCAAATTTAAATGATTCAAATTTAGGAAGTGGATTCAGACTCAAAAGCTGGTTTTGAACAGTAAAGTCTGAATCAATTTTATAAGTAAGTCTAAACAGTAAATTTTAAATAGTGAATCTGAACAGTAAATTTTGAACAGTAAATATGAATAGTAAATTTTGAACAGTGGATATGAACAGTAAATTTTGAATAGTGAATCTGAACAGTAAATCTCAACAGTAAATTTTGAATAGTGAATCTGAACAGTAAAATCCGAGCGGCAAAGTCTAAGCAATTTTAAAAGTAGAGTCTGAACGGCAAAGTCTGGATGTTAAATCTGAAGGTAAAGTCTGAAAGTAAAGTAAAGGTAAAGGTTAAAGTCCGAAGTTAAGTCGAAGTTAAAATATTTTTAAAAGTAGACAGAACCAAATTTTGATAGTAAAGTCTGAGCAGGTTCAAATGTATACAGAATCAGATTTTGATAACAAAGTCTTAGCAGTTTCAAGGTACACAAAACCAAATTTTGAGGATTAAAATCTGCCCAGTTTCAAAAACAAAATCGTCCCTTTGAGTATCAAAATAAACATCATTATCACTTTGAGTATCAAAATAAATATAATCATCACTTTGAGTAAAACGATTTTCTACTATTTTTTTAAACATACGTAAACCAATAATAAGAATCCAACAATCACCTCAAAAATTTCACTTACTCGTTCTGAATTAATCGTTTCGCTTGCCGATTATTGCCATACTTTAAGGAAACAAATCACATCCATATGAACGTGCATAGAACCAGCAAAAACAGATTCAACCATCATCACAACCTCACTATTGCACGTCAAAATAACCTTTCTCAATCAACCAAGTTACAAATGCCAAGTAGATTTACTTAGCTTAAATCTAGAGTTTTCACTTACCTTGTGCAGAATTTGAACACCCCAAAAGTTAAAACTCTTTCGCAGATTTTTGGATCGGTGATGGTGAGAGTAGGAAGTGAAGGAGAGAGTGTGGGTTTGGGTGAAATGATCTTCGATAATTACCCAAGTGAAGATGAAAACTGAGAAGTATATGAGGGGTGCGTAAATTCATTGTACTCACAGGTACCATCTTATCTCTTCATCAAGGCCAGATGGAAGAAATTAGTGGCTTAATCGTGGGAGTATTGGCCAAGGAAAATGATTATCCAAGGCTTAAGTGTCTGACTTAAGGGGACAAGGTTTAGGGGTCAACTTTTCTTCAATAGCCACGTGAGGGAAAGAAAAGTTCAGAGGATATTTTGAGCACATTTTTTTTCCTTTTTCTTACGGCAATAACCTTACTTAACCAAGATTAAACAATAATAATAATAATAATAATAATAATAATAATAGAACCCACTAATTACCAAAACGACGGTAATTTAATTAACAACGCACTACGATTAACGCACACAACAACGTCTAAATATTAAACACGTCGGACTTGGTACGATTACGTTTCGAATCCGCGCTTCGCGAAATATGATCCAACGAAAATTCCTACACGTCCGCACGAATACTGACTCAAAAATAATAATTAGCTTTAAATTTAAGTATCATTTTCAAACGTAGAAATTTTTAACGCCACAAACATATTATTACGAAATTTTCGGATGTCACAGCTACAGTTGGTTAAGGGAAAATTCCAAAAAAGTGCCCGAAGTGGGGTCATTTTCTCAAATAAGGGCTCGAAGTAAACATTGTCTCAAATAAGTGTCTGAAGTGGCCAAATCGTCTCAAAAAAAGACTTTTGGCCGACCGGTGACTATTCCATTGCCGGAGAAGGGCTATTTTGGTCAAAAAACATTACAAGCATATTTTTTTGTTTTTACTTTCTTTTTCTTTTCCTTTTCTTTTCCTTTTTCTTTTTTCTTGTTTACTTCTTCCCTCCCAACCTTCACTGCGCCTGGCTGGCGACCTCCGTCGTCCTCAGGCAAGGCTACCCTCATGAGCGTCAGGTGAAGGCTACCCTTGACTGGGCCAGTGAGGGTCACCCTCATTGGCGGCGGGCAAGGGTCGCCTTGCCTTGGCTGGCCTTGCCCTCGCCGGCGTTAGGTGAGGGTTGCCTTGCTTGGGCTGCCCTCGTCCTCGCTCGACACTGGCAAGGACAAGCCTCACGAGCCCATGCGAGGGCAGCCTCTGCCTGCCCTAGCAATGGCCGGCGAAGGGAAGAGAGGAAAAAAAATAAAGAAAAGGAAAAGGAAAAGGAAAAGGAAAAGGAAAAGGAAAAAAAAAAAACATAAAAAGGAAAAAAAAGATAAAATTTCGAAAAAGTAAAAGCCGAAAATACTCTTTGGTCAGTGAGTTCAAGTCCTTATTTAAGACCAATGTAGCTACTTTATGCCCTTATTTGAGACAAGATTCACTTTAGACCCTTATTTGATATAAAGTCCACTTCAAGTCATTATTTGAGAAAATGACTCCACTTCGGATCCCTTTTTGGAATTTTCCTGTGGGTTGATGCTGCTGGTTTTTGCTTGCATCAACACGTGTTTGTGTAGTTGATGCAAGCACAAAACTACGCCATCACTTATTTATGTTAGTGCGTGCTTGACACTAAAATAATCACTTTTTAACAATGGTTAGCACTAAAATAATCACTTTTTATCAACGATTGACATCGAAATGATCACTTTAAAAAAATTGGCACTTAAACAATTATTGTTTATAACTTTTAGACAATGTTATTTAGGGATTATATGCTGATTGGGCACGCCAACGAGCTATGTAGGATTGAGAAATTAAAAAAAATATGGCCACATCGGATTTTCGGTAATCTAAATTGGAATTGGTCACTGAAGTGATCGCTTTTTTTTATTTTAAATGGCACTTAAGTGATACGACAAAAAGATTTGGTATTAAAATGAGCGTGGTATATAATTTTTGACAATTTTACTTTTTCTCCTAGTGTAAAATCTCCAGCCAAAAGACTCGCCATACGTGTGGAGAATATGGAAGTAGTCACTACAGCTCAAATTCAGCAATTTTGGCTTGAAGATGACGATTGGATCAATAAACAATCAGCAAAATGCTCGTCCTCATTCAACGATTGAGGGAAAAAGAAAAGTTTCCAACACTAGTACCACGGAAATGCCCCCCAAATCTGACTTTGCGAAAAAGTAAAGAAAGGCAGGAGAAAAAATAATTATAAAATTATCAACAGAAGCAATAATAGCATCAGATACTAAATACGAACCCTTCCACAAGTTGGGTCCCACGGAGATTAATTCTACTAAACTCAAAAAATTATTTCCAAGTACAATAACTTTAGAGTTTCTTTCTCCACCAATTAGAGAATTAATTTAAAAAGAGAGAGAGCCAAAAAAATATAAAAAAGTGGGAAAAGAAAGAATGGAGAGCCGGGTGCTCACCACAATAATTTAAACGAGATAACTCGACCGTGTGACAAGTGAGAGAGCCGATTAATCGGTTAATTAACATCGATTATGATAGGGAAAATGACACTAATCACATTGCTTTTACCAAGTTAATTAATTTGGTCGTGGCGACTAATTAATCGTCGCTGCTTCTGCCATAGTGAAGCACCATGAGATGATCCACGACGGCAGTAGATTCAGGAAGCATAGTCACTGCCTGATCTCCCTGGCTGATGCTCCAAATCTGGTCCCTCACGTGCTGCAACGTCAAGCTCGGCAACAGATGTTGCCCTCTACATGTTATCTCGACCTGTTTCATTGATTCAAAACAAAGCAAAACAAAATGAATAAGGTCCTGTCGTGAGCGCAATACGCACAGTTAGGATTTCGGGAGAGTTTATGTGAACCGAAGTTTGATAAAAAAAGCAGGCATATATCTATATGATTGAAATAGCCAAAGTTATCAACGAAAGATTTTCGAAAATATCAACAAACGAATCGATCATCGACCCAATAAAGCACATGCGCACGCACGCACGCAAATCGATCGAAATGTTTGAATGGCAAGTAATGTGTTTCATCATCATACGCTTTCATGGGCTATCTCTCGCCTCAGAACACATCCTTGTAACGTCTACTTTAACCCTACTACACCTCTCTCTCTCTCTCTCTCTCTCTCTCTCTCTCTCTCTATGCCCAAGAAAATTATGCTTGAGAAAGAAAAAAAAAAAAAAAAAAAGGGGCAGCGGTCAGCCGCTGAAACCGACCGGATTGGGGCTGCCCAGCCACCCCACGATCAAAACCTGCCCGAGTTTAATCATTTGCATCGGACCCACCTAAGACTTTGCTCCTAAGCCATTAAAAAAAAAAAGAAACATTAAATCATGATCCCCTCCCCAGACTTCCACTACAACGTAAACAAAATACTAAGATTTCCTTAATCTTTTCCGCATTATTATCAGTAATATCTTTGAAAAGAAAAGAGGACCAGATAGCACGGCGACGAATAAGCCCTCATAATCAAAATCCCTTTACCTACTTGCATGTAGACATCTACACTCACACAAACATAGTCTATCCACCTCATCTCATGCACGTCTTCTTCACGTTGCTTTCTCATCTATTCCTTTTTCCTTCTTCAATAACCCTAGAGTGACCTCAGTTTAATACCATAATCGATAGTCGCTCATACGAACCACACCATCTCAAGATCATTCGCATAAAATAATGGACATCATGCTTTGATTAGAGTCGTCACCCAATGAGTAATAATGACTCTTTAATTATGAATATCGAACCTACCCTTTTGCAGATTTTATATCTGTGCATGCATTCCATTCAAGAGGCTTATTATATTGTGGTGGAGAGGTCCATTTGTCTTGCCTAGCTTTTTTTTTTTTGTATCTTTCTCAGCATGTTGGAATGATTCTGCTGTTGAATCATCCCTCATGCATTGCTTTCCTCCGACGTCAATTCTTTAAAAGGAGAAAAGGAATTCTCATCCTTTTTCCCTTTGGCTCATCCCCACTTTGCCCCTGGGTGGGGCCTCCTGTGATCCCATCGAAGCGCACCACTATTGGGGGGTTTCTTGATGGGGATTTGTTCTAAGCACCAAGGGGCAAAGAAGAAGAACAGGGTTTGCGAAGGGACCCACATGAGGCATGTGTAAGCTGAGGTCAAAGAAGCGAAAGCATGACGAAATTAAAAGGAATTTGGGAAGTATTCATTTGAGACGTAATGAAAGGGAGAGTAAAGAATAAAGAAAGGAAGAAGGGTTGGGAATGACAGGGGTCCACGTGTGATCTTTGAGGCCCTACGATGGGATTTGGACGTGCTTATTCTCCTACTTTCGATTTTCTTTTTGCTGTTCATGAGTGTCAACTACGGCCAGAATCGATCGTCCCAAGTCGATGATGTTTTTTTTTATACATGTTAAAGTCAATGCTCTTTCAGAGGAGAGGAGAAAAGGGTTAAATAAAAGGGAAGAGGAGGAAAAAGAAAAAGTTAATAGGAAAACGATCCTTGCCTTCCCACCAATCAATCACATCAACCCTTTTTCTTTTCGTTGTATTGATGATTCCCCCAGACTTTCATTCATGCGCACGTAAACGTACTCTAAGTGCTGCGACCATATTCTGCCCAATCATCACTAAGATATACCCCGCAATAATGCCGACCATGGTATGAACAGAAAGGTAAAAAGTCTATGGTAGGACTCTGTGAGAACCTACTTGTCATTCTTAACCTAAATAAAATCAACTACTTCTTGAGCTAGATTGAATTGATTTTGCAGAATCTACCGGATTGAACCTCAAACCAAAAAAAAAAAATCATAAATCTTCACATGATTTTGAGTTATGACTAGACGAAATTCATCGCTCTAACTATTCAAACAAACATAATTGGTTTAATGAAAGTTTCCACAAATTCAGCCTCTATTATATTAGAAGCGTTCTATACCAATGAGCTACTAATAATATAGTTTAGTTGCATGCCATCAGTGAAGGTTGAAAGTTAGAAGTTCAATATTTTGGCCGGCAGCTAGTTGGTTTCTATATATATGTATATAATAAGTCGGCAATGTTTCCACATTAGTATATAACTCAATTCACAAAACAACATGACCCGCATTATAGATGATTGGATACGTATTGTGTGTCATCACGCTGGCAACGGTGCCAGGGTTGTACTAAGAAAATGCCAAATAATTGGCACGTATGCTTGACCCTGACTGCTTAATCAGCCCGAGAGAGCCTCAGACAGAACAACCAAAGAGAATGTTGAGAGCAATAAAAAAAATGTTTTTTTATATTCTATGTGATAGATGACAGTTATGTGAAGATTACGTGTATGGGTGTTAGGTGAGAAAGAGAGGGAGAGAGAGAGAGAGAGAGAGGAGAAGGGTTTGTATGGTTCTTATTCTGGACGGTTGCACCATATAGTTATTTTCCATCCGGACGTGATTAATAAATAAAACTAGAAAATTAGCTAAGGAAGTGTCATGTCCTTAGTTCATGGGCATGTAATGCAACAAAAGACAAAGACCCACGAGAGAGAGAGAGAGAGAGAGAGAGAGAGAGAGAGAGAGCGAGAAACAAGATCATATGCATCCGAATCACGGTACTAGGGTTGACTTCAACCACAACATATACAAATCATGTGGTTTTTTTTATAATGCCCGAGGGAATGTTAGTAGGTGACACAAGACCCAACAACAAAGCAATCGATATTTTTTATGTGCATGATGTATGTGGATGAAAAATGGAATGGAAGAGAGAAAATATAATCTTTGTATATATGATTTAAAATATTTATAATTCTTTGTTTTTTTCCCTCCATAAGAAAGTTGAAGTTTTGGTTTTTTTTTGCTTATGTGCCTGACTAATAATTTGATAATTTCAAAAGCAAACGATTTAAGGTACATAGATTCGTGTACAAACAAAGACACAAAATTCAGATTTAGCCTGGAAGCGAAGCAAACTGAATTGGCTTTTTGTGGATTTTGTGATCCCTAACTTGTTGATGGGTCTCTTGTCCTCTCCTCAATTATAGTCCAAGCACATCTGGCTTGCTTATAGGGAAACATGAGAATGTTACGTATTTAGAACATATGTGTGAAAAAAAATTCTTATTTTTCTTGTCCTGTGGAGGAAATTTTTCAGGTGTGTATTATATGCTCAGAATCTGTAAGAGAAACTATAACCACTATAGCTGAAATATATTTCTCTGATTTATATGTCTCATTAGATGTATGAGACTTTCGACGCTCTCCTCTAGTGATGAATCTCAGAGGACGGTGCCCTGGCTAACCTGAGACTCCAATTTTAAGCCTAACAGAATGAAATCTTCAAATATTTAAGATTATCTTCCTCATGAAACCTCTAGTAAATAGAATTAAAACCTAGATTTATCAGAATACATTCCTCTAAATTGAACTACGTTCAGGAAGTCTAAAAAAAAAACTTATGTATGGTATCCAAGCCTAAGGCTCAAAACTCTACATCCTTGAATAAATAAACAATATCACATGAAGCATGCTAATTTTGATGATCAGGGTATCATGTATCTATAAGCGCCTTTTAAAAGAAGCAGGCATTATTCGGAATGTATTACATAATCATTATTTATTATTGCGCACATTTTGATCATAGATCCTCATCTTCGTTAAGCACCTTTAAAAGAAGTATGCACAATAATTTGGAATGTATGACATGATTTAGTGTGCCCGAGACGCATTGTAATGCACAAATAGACGCACACCTATCTACTGAATTCTCGAATGATTGGTTTTTCCATCTCGGGCAAACATTATTGGCCTTGTAGAACTACGTTTTTCTAGTAATGATTGTTCCTTAAAATTACTTGGGAAAAACCATCATTGGATCCCTTCATTACACTAGTGACAAGTTCTCATTTTCCCACAAAACCTCCCAACGTCCTCGCAGATAATCTCATTAAAAGCAATGAGAAAAACATATACGAGAGGTGGCTGTAAGTTCGATATAAACTTAGGACTCTAAGACACCTTCTTCCCAAGGATCAAGCAACAACAGATGCTATCAAGGTTTCATATACATCCATCGAACGGTGATGATGATTGATCGACAATGATGAAGACAAGAACCCTAGAACTCAGTTGTGCTTTGTCTTGACCCAAAAGTGGAGAACGTAAATTTTAAAAAAGGCGGGGCAAAAAGAGAGAGACCCCATTATATTATCAAGGAACCACATACAGCAGCACATGTTATTATGTGTCATATATACGATTAAATAAAGTAGTGGCTTGTTTTTCTTGTTTTGCATATATTTTCTTGAATTAGTTTCTTTTTGCCCATAGAAGGGAGTTGGGGCGTGCTTTCTCCTGTTTCTAATGCAAGGCATGTCGAATGATTGAAACATTACTGTCACTAGTGTATGTGGGTTAATACAGTGAGGCATTCGCTCAAAGAATGAGAGCTACGTTTCTTCCCATTTCACATTTTTTGGTGGTAGGTGCTTTTCTGAGCTATCGGACATTCCTCTTCGAAACCCTACGCACAGTAATCCTTTCACCAATCAGCACTCTCACGACCATTCCATAGACTCATCTAATCTCTTAATTAGTCCAGAAATAGTTGAGTTTGATCTCTTATTCTCAACATGACCCATCGATGAATGACTTCGAAAGCTAATAAGAACAAAACAAGAAGACGACTGGACTCTCGGACATGTACTTCCCACCTAAATATGGTGGTGACAGATCAAGAGAGAAATTATTTGGACCAGAGAAGATTAACTTAGTTATTCTATGTTTGTCAAGTTTCAAACACCAACCACTTTTGCTAATTTGGATTATTTTGGACAAATATTACCAAGTATTAATGGAAAGATTAAAACACACCCTTGGCATACATGTTTCCACTCAACAAAAGAAGAAGAAAAAAGGAGCATTTCAATGCAAGAATTTAACACACAAAAAAAAATGCAAGAATTGAACTAATGTAATAAACAGCATTTTTCTTAGAGTTTCTTCCTTAAATAGCAGCATTTCTAAAAAGAACAAAGCCATAAGTGCAAGAATGTGATGGTTTTAATTTGACATACCTCTGATTCGCTATCGAGTCTCAGCTTGTTGACCAAATACTTCATTATTAATCTTACGGTCATCCTTCCGTCTCTTCATGTTTGAGAAAAGTAAAACGAATTAACCATTGACCAAAACTCCACAATAATGCAGGAACTCCAATAGAAACTAACGAGGCGAACAAGAACAGCTAGATGAATTTCAAGAACAATTGAAGAGCCAAGAGGGTTTTAGTATTTACTTGATTCTCAGGTAGCTCTTAGGTATTTGAGGCAAGAACGGTTCTTTTGCCCTGCATTCGAGAAAAAAATGAAAACTATATTACAAATAAAACCATCGTTGGGTGAAAACTGAGGGTCGATCAAGACTCGAATGGGACTACAAAATTTCTATGAATATGAAATACTTACTGGTTTTGGGATGCTTGAAGCATAAACCAAATCCCAGAATGGGGTCTTCTCGGGGGATCGATGATCCTAATGTCCGAGCTCGGCCCCACCATGTCCACTCCCATTTGTAGCTGATATGGTCGCGCGAAGTATGGTCTGAGCGGCATCAAAGATAAAGAGGAGGATGACGACAACGGCAAGGACGACGGAGAAGCTGCGAGGCTTTGTGGGTACGAATAAGGAGGCCTAAATGCCCAGTTAACCTCTTGGTGATGAGGGAAATTAGTAGAGCTACTTCCGCCAACCGGGTGGTGAAAATAGCTAAACGATGACGCACTAAAACTAGTTGCCGCAGTTGTGAAATTCGTCGGCGGCGTTCTAGGAGATGGATTGAGTTCAGCCTTAGGGACAGCGAGGGCCGGGGTTAATGGTGATGGCCCCGTTCGTTGCAAACTTCCGCTGGATAGCAGATCAAGCTCGACGAGTCTGGTGCCTCTTTCGACGCTCAAATCTGTCCGGTCGTGGTTCTCGCCCCGTGTGGCAATCGTGGTCGAGATGTGACCGCCGCCTATACTCAACTGCAGCCAACCCTCATCGTCCTTGTGTTTGTCGTGACGAGCCACATCCTTTGAGGTAGAGGCTGCTGCTTCATTGAGACTGCTTGTGATTCTTGATTCGTCCTCGGCCATTGTTGTCTGACCAATCACCAGATCAGATCCTCCTATGCAAGTAATTTCGCCGGAATAATCATGTGACCTGGCGTCGGCTCGGCTCATAACCCCGCAACCAGCTGTGTAATTGCTACCGATTGTGTCACAACAATCAGCATAACCAAAGAAGCTGCTGCAAATTTGTCGATGACGGTGGTGGTGTTTGTCAGAGAGGCTTTGAGCAGGAACCATGGTCATATTGGAGAAGCCGAGAGTGACCCAGTGGAGCACGAGCCTGTTCCGTAACGGGCGAACTTCGTCTCGCTGTTCTTGATCTCACGGTGAGCCATGGGGTTGGGGATTCTTGAATCTGCAATTTGTGAAATGGCAAGGAGTGAGGTGTTTGTGGTTCACCAAAAGCATGTCTTCTGGGGACTGTCAAAATCGAAGGAGGGATCAAGAATAGGGCTGATTGGGCAGATAAGGGTGATTGTTTGCTGTTTCATCGTGGACTTATCAGAGGACAACAAAGAGAATAAAACTTGCGATGAACCTCCCTTTCCATCAATTCTCTCTTGGTTTGGAAGTTTGTGGAGAGGAGGGAGGGAGAGAGAGAGGGAGATGGTGGTCAGTGAGTTAAATTGAATATTAATTAACAAGTACATTGTCATTTATATGTTCCTAAGGGTGGTGGAAGGTTAGTAATATAAAGTTCTTGACTTTATTCAGACGGAAAGAAAATGTTCCACCTGTATTAAATAGGAGAAAAACTATATCTGGGGAGGCTCCAGCTAATGGCTTAAGTAGGGCTAAATCCCAAGAGATCAAAATTACCTTTTGAGGTTCTTGCTTTTTGGAATATCACGAAAAGGTCCTTTTTAGCCCTAAATGACAATCCTTTTTTGAGAAGTAGAGCTCCTGCTTTTTGACCTTAAAAACATGCCTTATGATATCTCTATGTGCCTTTCGAATTCAAGAAACTAGGTGGACAAATTCCTTTTTTCTTGGAAAAAGTACCAAAAAATAAAGTCATAAACTTAATGCGTTTATGCCAATTCAGTCGTAACCCTTTCAATTGTACCAATTTAAACTAAATATTTTCATAATTTGACAATTAAGTCCTTCAATTGGCCAGAAATCGTTGATGTAAAGGTCGTTGTCCTACGTGGCATGGCCGGCGCTGACGTGGATAATTTTTACAATTAAAAAAAATTAAATTTTCTTTTATTTTATGCTTTTATTCTTTCTTTTTTTTCCTTTCATTTTGGCCGCCAAGCCCTCGCCAGAATTTGGGCGAGGCCTTCACCCCCCATTTTGGCCGCAAGCCTAAGCGCAAAGACCCTCGCCAGATCTGGGTGAGGGCCACCTCGCCTGTGGCCGGTAAGGTTGCATTGGCCTCAAGCCTTCTTGCCCTCGTTTTGCGGTCTCGCCAAATGCAGGCAAGGGCCGCGACCCTTGCTAGTGGCTGACGAGGGCTTGCTGGCCCTTGCCCAGTGACCAACTACCCTCACTAACAAAAATGAAAGGAAAAATATAGAAAGAAAAAAACCAAAAAAATAATTAAAAAAAGAACGAAAAGAAAAGAAGTTATAAAATAATCCAAAAAATTATTACAAAATGTCCATGTCAGTGTCGGCCTAGTCACATAGAATTATTGACATCCACGTTAGTGATTTCCATTTAAAATTGATCAGATAAACTCAATTAGCAAAATGTGAAAATATTAAAGACTAAATTGGCATAATTGAAAAGTTTAAAATTGAATTAGTACATTTCTCCTTTTCTCTTGTGTGGGCTTAAATGAAATGGCTCTACAAAAAAATTCCGACCTTGGATATGGAACTCCTATAACACTGCCGCTTTGTTGGTTGTCCATTCCCGCCCTTTTTAATCAGCAGAAAAGAACTCGCATCTCAAACAACCAAAATTCCGTAAGCTCACGAAATGCAATTTTCCTTACACCGAAGCCCCTTATTGGGTCCTATAAACCGGGGTGAGGGGGTGGTGGGGGGTGTGGCAGATGGGGGGGATGGGGTGCTCAGTCAGTCAAAAACCATCGAGTGCCCTCTACTTCAAGTCTCGCGTAGAGATCGAACATCACTGATCAATGTGTCTTCTAAGATCAAGCTCCAAGCTGCACAACTCAAATCGAATTGCTCTGTCGGATGATCTCCAAGGTCCAAGCAATCTCTCACCGAATCGAGTTGAATCTCTGCACGATCAAGCTCCAAGTCCGATCGATCTTCATCAAGAACACAGAGCTTTGAGCAATCAGGACTTCATTCAAGAACTTCCTATTTGAGTCAAGATCCCACCATCGAGGGAATTGGATTGTTTAAGAAGGAAAACAGTTTCGTTCGCATAAATTCGATACTTAATAAAGTCCGACATGATATTTTCTAACCCTATTTCTAGATTTCTCCTCATTTTTTGCTCGTGTCATGGTGGGTAATGGGCGTTTATGTTTTGGTACGCTTGTTCCGATGTCTGGATAAAGAAGAAAAGTTGCTTTTATTATGACATGAAAATGGGAATAAAGTATGGGCGTAACCTTAGGAGTTACAGTCAACTGACAAAGTGATTTATTTTTAGCATTTGGAATGGGCTTGCCTTTTCTCTTGATATTTTAAACATAAGTTTTTCTTAGCTGCTCTCTATTGGAAGAGAGTAATGCTATGACAAGTTAGAAATGAGCTTTGCAAGGAAAAGATTTCGTACTTAAATCTCATGTGAATTTATTATTTAACTTAAAATTTATGCTTCGACTAAATTAAAGGAGAAAAAGAATACTAGAATTATGAGAACATCGTAAATAAATCCGTGTGTTATTATTTGAATTATGTGAAGTTTTCGAGTGTTTCGGGTGTTAGAAAGGTAAAAAGAGAACATGAATTGCAAGATATTAATCAGAAAAGGTGAAAAATAGTAATATGCAATCCGGACATATCCTTATTTTGTAAGGATTTTGCCAACAGATGCCTTGGAGCACAGTCAAACACTCGATTAAGGAAAATTTAAATCGATTATGCTTGATAATTGCTCAAGGTACACTAGCTAACATGACGCCTTTTCATAAAGGAAAATATCAAAGAGTGTTCCTAAGGATTAACTCATCCATTGAACTTTTAATATATCTATTTGAAGCACGTTACTTTTTTGGAACTTATCCTCTTTCAAATTTCAAAATGCGTTTATATAGGTTATTGCTAATTCTAGTAATTTTAACTGGTACAAGAGCCACTCGTTAACAATACTCTTTTATAAATCCTAACTTCTTGCGCAAACTCACACTATTCATCAGGAAAAGACAGGGCCCTTATGTCTGAACTCTGCAAGATGACACACTTGCCTGGCATTAACACAGTTAACTAATCGATTAATTAAGGATATTAATTGAAGCACTTACAACAAGGTAGGTTATTTAATTGGGTGATTATAAACAAATTAATGGGGCTGGACTTTGGCATGCATGATGGTGTTTCCCCATAATTACGAGAACCAAAACACTGCGACGTGGGACTTCTTTGGACATTCGCTTCCACAGCATGTGCCTCCCACCCTCCCTGCGACACCTATACGGACTCTGCATTGTGTATATATTTATAAAAACTGACATGAATATATAAGTTCAGATATATGTGTACATATATATTTGTGGATAGGTTAAATGTGTATTGAATGTAAATGATGCCCCTTCATTCTTTCTCCTCTCAATCTTTCTCCATGAAAATTATTGAAAAATTAGCCTTCTAGGGTTGAGGTAGCTGGTCGGGCATGAGAGAACTTTCAATTCATAAACTAGAGATCATATGTTTAGATGTAAGTATCTACGTGTAAATTGCTCGACACGTTAACTGTTCAAAACACATCACTCTTAAAAAAAATGGTTGCGTTTTTCGCATTGTGATTGACTTCGTTCATGATATCAACAGTTTTTACAAAGACACCATATCGAGTATATCCATATTCATTATGCAGCTGGTGTTCCACCCAATTTCAAAAGGCAACGATGTTCACATTTAAAACTTATTATGAATATTATATACTTTGATCGTCTCCGTTGGCCCTTCTCTGCTGTCGTGTACACAATATTCGTTTTCAGTTAGAAAATTTTTGCAATGTCGAGGGAGCTAGTGATATTCCACAAACTGATGACTTCCTGAAAAGCTGACCCTCTTTCCAGCCCATCCCAAACATGCGCTCTCTCTCGTCAAGGCGACTTTTCATGGAGAGGTCAATCACTGAACTCTCCAACAATTGAAGTCTGAAAGATGTCTAAGACAAGTTTAGACCATGATGTACCACTAAGTACAGACTAAGATATATTATCTTTATTAGGGTCGACCTAAGAATAAACTTACCCAATACACTAAACGAAAGGGATTAGAGTTTTGTTTCGTTTTGAACACGATCCATTCAATTAAAGCTTTGGGTTTAGCTTACCGCATCATTTTATATACTTGTTACATTAAAATAACCTCAGTGTAGACATAGTTGGATCAAATGAAACAAATAAATCTTCTCTTCTTCTTTTTTTCATATAGGCGAGTGTTCAAGTGTGATAATCCTCCTTTCCCACACACTCCAAGTAATGTATCGGAGACACTTTTATTTGTATTCTTAGGAGCGACCCAAGAGAATGCACAGACATGATGATTCAAACTCAAATCTAGAGCAATTGAGCAAAAAAAATTGAATACGCTTAATATTTGAACAACTCCTTGGGGGAGTTCACCCAACGAGCCTGTATTTCTTTCTTAATATATGATGTGTTCCTGGCTGAGATGGGGTTTAGGGTTTCTTATGTATTTCAAGTAGTTTTTAGTGATGTTGCACTTCAAGTAGCATAATTCTTTTTTTTCCTGACAATTGTTCGATTTATTTCTCACCCGATAGTGCATTATATTTCATTTCTGTCATCTAATCTGGATGCTGTATGGGAAAAAAAAAAAGAAAGAGGGGGGAAAAAGAAAAGAAAGTGACAAATGGGGTGATGGCTCTTCTGATAAAGAAGCAGGAGCTTGAAAAAGAGAGGAAGTGGCCCATGAAGGCAGTGCATGGGCATGGAATGACTTAAGCTTGCAAATAAAGCATGGCAAAGAGGGGGACTTTGATGCCGATACTTCTCTACTCAATATTGACCCTCAAGATTCTTGCAAAAGGTACATGTGTGATTGGCTTTCCTCTCTTCTCCCTCCTTAATTACCGCGATTCTAATTAATTAGCACAAATATTAAATGGATCAAGAGGGTGTATGGGATAGACAATACTTAATTTTTCTTGCATTTTCTAGCTCTCTAGAGAGAAAAATGTTGCTCACTGACCAAGCTTATCCTAATTTTATGCACAGTGTTAAGGTGTGAGCGAAAAAGTGTTTGGTGAAAGAAGTCCTAGATCGGGGATGCAATGTAAGATTGAGTAGTTCATATATCCTACTCAACCCCTACCCATTAATCCAAGGTTTTGAACGAAAGTGATTCCAACCAAATATGTTGATAGGTTCGATCGTGCTCCTTCTTGAGATCTCCATCTATGAAGGTCAAGCTTCAACTACACGATCCAACAGGTAAAATTCTCCCAACCACCTAACTAACTTGGTTCCTTATTTCATTGGATAATTTGGTATTATCTAGGATTTGGGATCTTTATCTTAATTTATTTTTTCAAGTTAGATTTACTTTCTCCATTTAACTTTGTTAATATTGCCTACAAATATAGGACAAGACAACAATTCTATTAGACTAAGCGATGAATAATTTTTTTAGTAAAAAAAACAATGATGAATAATTTTTGTTATTGAGATTGTCAAGTTTGATTTTTCTTCTTCCCCACTAAATTGGCATCTCTCTCTCTCTCTCTCTCTCTCTCTCTCTCTCTCTCTCTCTCTCTCTCTCTCTCTCTCTCTCTCTCTCTCTCTCTCTCTCTCTAATTGATTGATTTCACTTCCTTTTCTACGATTCAAAACATATCTTTCTACACGATTTCAAAGATGACTTCCATCTTTCACTAATTTATACACACCGGCATATAAATACAACATAGGATGTGGATCTTAAGAAGTCAAGATGGCCAAAATACCCTTAAGTTTAGACAAATTTACCCCTCCCCCGCCAAAAAGACAAATGAAGTCACGACCACAAAAATCATGACCACAAAGCAATGACTGCCCAACCTTAGGTGACTTGGGGTTTCCTAAAACTATTGCACTTGTGCCAATTCAGTTCTAAACCTTTTAATTTAGCTCTAAAACTTTTGATAATTTACATTTAGTCCTTCCTATCAATTTTGTCTGGAAATCGCTAACGTGGCGGTTCAGTCATTGTTGGTCATCCTGTGTGGTACAATCGGCACTGACATGGGCAATTTTTTTTATTTTTTCTTCTGTTCTTTTCTCTATTTTTTTTTCCTAACCCTAGGCTGACGAGGTTGCCGGCTTATCCTCGCCACTTATCCTCGCTAGCCCAAGGTTATAAAAAGAAAAGGAAAGAAAAAAAAAGAAGAAATAATAATAAAAAATTCAAAAAAATCCTCAACGTTAGTGCCGACCAAGCCACGTAAGACGGTCAATACTGACTAAACCATCACGTCAGCAATTTTCAACTAAAATTGACAGAATGACTATATTATAAAATCTTCAAAACATATAGTACTAATTTGACACAATTTTTACCAAAAACAATTAACACAATCGAAAAGTTTATGACTAAATTGGCTAAATTAAAATATTTAGGATTGAATTGGCACAAGCACAATAAATTTAGGATTTTTATAATAATTTTCCCGCGACTAAGGGTCTCCTATGGTTGGCAAACTTAGGTCGCAGTATAATGACGCTTTCAAATAAAGAGAGGGAGGGAGGCGATGAACACGAGCAACTAGATAGTGAGTTCAGGTTACTTTAAGTTTTATGGAGTACCCTTATGGTCCCATGATCAGTTAAATCGAAATTTTTGGCTTATGCCAATTGCCTATCCAAGAGCAATTGGTGAGACTGTAAGAGTTGAATATATGATCTCTAGTTCTTAAGCTAGAAATCCTTGATGCCCAACCAACCATGCTTAACTCTGAGGATTATACATACCATTGGACATCATATGCCAAATAAAGCATGTCAAGGACGCATGAAAACCTTGTATATTTTTTAATGGGAAACGTCCATCTGTGTGTGTATTTGTGGGTGTGTGGACCCGAAAGCCATTTTTTCTAACGTCCACTGATGAAGTAGTAAATGCCGTAAGTTCAACCATCACTCAAGAACTCCCCCACAAAAAGAGGACGGATAGATGTGAAAAGCATGTTTTGCTGTATACGTAAATATCATGCATGGGATCCCCTCATGAGAGAGAGAGAGAGAGAGAGATGGTATGGGGGACCAATATGTATCATAGCACTGTAACTTTTTTTATGTTGTTCCATATTCCTGTGAGACCAAAAAGAGTGACCTCTTTTCGTTAACTGCCTTTCGTCCACTAAATAGTTGGAGCTCAGCTCGCAGCGATAGTGATGAGGGTGGGAAAGAAAGGGAGGAGGAATTGTCTTAATCTCGTCATCGATTCATCATCAAGACCATCATCATGATCATCATCAAAGCTCCATCAAAACGACATTGCTTGAGAGAGAGAGAGAGAGAGAGTTAGAGGGTTATCATTTTTGCATGTGCATGTGGGTGTAATGAGTGCCAATGTCAGTCCATGCATGTGCATTTGTGGGGATTGTAAACAAGTGGGATATTCGTTTTAGCGTCGCTTTTGCTTTTGTTTAAAGTGTTGAAATCGAGGGAAGAGTGCATGGCGACTCTCTTGCTGCTTGCTGCCGCTGCTGTAAATTTGTCAGGGTTTCATCTTTGATTCTTGGGGCTGGAGTGCATGTGTGTACTTTGCTTCCGATTTTCATTTTTACTTCCTTTTGCCCCCTGTGAAAAGCCCGTCAACCCAACTTAGTCAAACATGCTATCATGATCTGAGCCTCTTTTATGTTTTATGTGATTTCTTTTCTTCTGTATCGATTTCTTTTCACAAATTCACCACAGAAAAGCGCTGGATGCAGTACAAATCTTATTAAAATGTATTGAACGATGTTTGAATGTGGAATAAGTGAGGTCCGTGAATTGGACAATCGATTTCCCTAAAACTCCAATGAAAAATTACCACATCATTCAATAACCAATTTTTTAATAACGTTTCTTGAAGTACATGTTGCATTGCTCAACAATGTAATTTTGAGTTCATGAATATACAAAAGTGAGCATAACGAGACATGTCTCTTCAATGAATAGGTCTCTTTAGTTTATGAATCTCTGTAATCCATGTATCTATTAAGTTTATGAATATTTTTAGTTTATGAATCCAAAAATAAAAAGAGAAATTGCCCAAAAAATTCGACACACATAGACGGCATCATCGCCCTTCCTTTAACAGCAAGGGCAGGATGAAGTAGATGACCCTCATGCGGTCACAGGCAATGATCACAAACTCCATTGCAAGCAAAAGGGCTCTCAGTTAGCTGCCCTGAGCGCCTTTAAGTGTTCAACTATTTTAAATTAAGTAGGATTTACTGGTAAAATGATCATCATTATAATTCCAGATTTGACGTAATTGGGTAGAATGTCAAGAGATTTCCAGCTCAAGAATTGAAAGTCCCACGTTTAAATCCTATCAATTGTATGTAAACTAGGGTTGTGCAAGCAAAAATCGTGGGATCGGCATAACTGGATGTGGCGGGATAAGTACCAAGTAGATATTAGAGAGCGATCGGTAGATTTTAAATTTCGAAATCACTAAGTACGAGATATGTTTCAACCGGACAATGGAATCGTTGCTCAACGTTGAATGGCCAGGAATCCCCACTGAGCAGCTTTCTATTTTGGTGATCTTACTAAATTTAAAACTCTAATTATTTACTTCTTGATGGGTCAATCATTTCAGGAAGCGTTGTAAACACTAGTTAACCACTTGGTTAATCGATTGCACCCTTTGTGTTTACTATTCAGCGGAACGTTTATCTAGTTGATGAACAAGCATTCAACTATCTGAACAGCAAGACCAACGCCAATTTCATTGACATTCCAAGCAACAGAAGCTCCTTTGGCAGCATTCAAAGCTGTAATAGACACCCTTGATTGTTTCTGCCTAAAAGTGATGGATTAGAACTAGACCAACCCTATTGTAAACAAGAGAAAGAGACACAAAACCATTTTGCTTTTACACCACTCTTGCTTTTACATACCTTGGATGATAAGGTAGCGAAAGCATCTCTCTCTCTCTCTCTCTCTCTCTCTCTCTCTCTCTCTCTCTCTCTATTATACACACACATAAATATTCTTGCTTTTGCAATCTTGTGATGGAGACATGACTATGCTAGAAATGTTGGGGTACGTTCTCTGTGTGATTTTGGAATTCGATAGTGGGAATAAAAGAAGGATTTCCGTGAGGAACATGCCTTTTGTAGGCTCATTTTAATAGTTCTGTCATGTCTTCCATGTAAGTGGATTGTGGGGTGGCCTTCCCAAAGTTAGGTGGGTCAAAAAAATAAAAATTGACAGTTATTTTGTGCACAATCTGACATAAATGTATGCATCTATATGTTGTAGAAAATATTCGAAAAGCAGAGTCGATTATTTAGTTTGGACTTGCATAAGAGAATTTGTGCAAACTAAATTCTACCCAAAGTGTGTATGATATAAATAAAAGTGAAAAGAGGGACACCTTTCCGAGAGCCCCCCTTTTTGTTTGGAATTGGCTTTTTATTGCGTTGCATGTCCCCCTTTGAATGCAATGCAAGTAACCCTCACGTCCAAGGAAATATTCTCTACCTTTTCGCCTAGTGGTGGTACCAAAGGATACATGATTTCAACTAACTATTAACAGACTAAACAATTTTTAGCATGCACATCGGAATTTTTTTCCTTTATAGTGATTATCTAAACTTAAGGTGTAACTATATAAAGGTGTAGTGACTCCGAAAAGACCAAAACGCCCTTAGGTTTAGAGAAAATTCACCCAAAAAATTAAAGCAGGTATCCAAAAACACATCTCTCTCTCTCTCGATTGTCACTCGTCACCCCTTTATGTCCTTGCCACTGTCGATGACACCATCTCTCCCTCTCTGCCTCTATGGCAAACAGGGGCTAGATTCACGCAGTAGTGATCGCTATGCAAATCTGTCACAAATCGGAGACTGTGACCTTTGCCACAGCAAGGGCAAAGCAGAGAAAAAGGGCATGCGACAAGGATGAGAAATGGAGAGCGAGAAGGGTCGAGCATGGGATGGTTGTGGTGATCCTAATGGTGACACAACATGCCGTGGGGTTGTGCGGCTTCATGACAATGACGGGGCACCGATGATGGTGGTGACTTTGTGCAAGGTTTAGCAAGCTATGATTGATTGTGCTTGTGCTTTGCTTGTGCTAGCGAGGGAGGAGAAGGGCAAAAATGCATAGGAAGAAAAGAGAAAAGGGAAAGAAAAGAAAAAAAAGAAAAAGAAAAAAAGGGGGGGAGAATAGACATGAGCCGTCCAAATTTCTTGATGCCGACGTGTCAATTTCTCAAGAGAGAAAAATTACATTTTAAATGTATCATATAAATTTAGAAGGTCTCAATCCATGAGTAAGATCCCACTTCGTCTAAGCAATCAAGACTTAGTAATTTTTAATCTACTTGTAAAAGATGCATCTTGAAAACCCCCATCTTTTAATGGGGCAACAAATATCCAAATATTATTGGTGATTTTTTTTCCTTGCGGGGATGAGAGGAAAAACAGTGATGTATGGGCAAACAGAAGTACATAAAACAAGACGCATAATTTATAGACAAAATCTATAAAAAAAAAAAAAAGGATAAAAGAAGAGGTTTTTCTAGCTTTGGGAGGAAGAGTAGTGAGAGTAGGGAATTAATGCTGGTGGACTTTGATTGTTGACCTTATAGTAACATTTTCTTGTTCTTCTTATTCCCTTTTAATAGATTCCTCTACCATTATATGATGTACATTACATTAAAATTTTATTTTCATTTTCTTGTCACTTTTATTTTTTTCAATTTTTCAATATATATTTCCAAGAAATAAGTAATTTTACATGTTTCTCGTCAATCTGTAATTTATATCTTTCATTTCGTCAGCATTTTTTTATTGTCACTTGGAATTTAATTACCTCGAATATTTCTTAAAATCTCTCTTATTTTCATTGTGCATCTACATAGTATATGGTAGTAAAATAATTTCTAAAATGCAGTATTAATGCTTATTTAAGTAGGCGAGTTAGAACAAGATTCTCCCAATTATCTCAAATTTAATATAAATAAAATAATAACTTGGTAGATGTTCACTGATTTAAGGATTAACATACGCACCTCATCCACATCATATAGATCAATTACTTTCTATATAGGATAATTGACCATTTATTGTGACAAAGAAAATTTATCAATGAGCGTCTCATTTTATTCACGATCTACAGTATATAAAAGGGTAGAGTTCTCGAAACCATATCATGACGACAAGAAAATTGTTGAAAGAAGTAATTATATTTAGTGAATGGTAATAATAAGATATCTTAGAAATCACGGATAAAATCCTCTCTTTTTTAAACAATCATTTTGAAAGCCTTCATTATTGCTCAGGACGCGCTAGTATACGAGGAAAAATATAGTAGAAAAATGGTAATGATGATGAACGGCGATTCTACTCCGCTATGATTTTTCCTTTCCTCTATTCATTAAAGAGCAAAGTAAATATTGCCTGCTTCTAATCTTTTCATTATTGAATTGAAATACAATAGATTTCAGCCATTTATTAGATCTCAGCATAGACAGTTCCGATTTTTTATATCTCGATCCAACATCGAAAAGTCTAAAAGACACAGTGTCGCTCAAAGATCATAGACCCGCCTCTCGTAAAGAGCTAGTGAGAGGGGAAAAAAAAAGGAAAATGACACAAATGATTTTTGAATTTTGATCAAATGTACAATGTAGTCCATAAACTTTTAATTTGTTCAATCTAGTATGTTTAATATAGTCCCTGAATTATATGAAAATGTTTAATATTGTCATTGAATTAATGAAATGGTAATATTGAATATTTTTATATAATTTAGGGACTAAATTGAACATGTAACAAAAGTCCATAAACCCCATTCATGGAACATATTGCTCATTGAGCAGGAATTTATGGATCACATTGTATATTAGATTAAAATTTAGGGATTATTCGTGTTATTATAAAAAAAATAAAAATAAAAAGAGAGCACTTTTGCATGTCACTCGGCCCTAAACATTCCCCTTTCTTTGGTAATTTTTTTTCCCTTACGTTGCTGATTCCAAATCGCCATCATCATTACACAGCAGCCTCATCATCTGTTTTTCCTTAACGTTTTCCTTTGCTTGGACGGCCGAAGTTTCTCTTTTATTCAAGGGTCAAGTCCTCTCTAGTCTAGTCTCCTTCGCGTGTAACCTGCTCTTCTAATTATACAGATGACGTCGTACGCGATGTCAGATATCTCATCAGCAATACAGAATAAATTTACAGACTCTTGAACGAGAGGAAGAGGCGAGATTTTGCACACACGCCGCTGGAGGAGAGCCGAGACCTTCTCCGGCATGATCCCTGGCGAGGGCTCACCGGCCCTTGGTAAGCCGGCAAGGGGGCCAAAACCATCGGTGAATTGAGCCGACGGTCGCCGGCCCCATGTCAACATCTCATCAGAACCGAATGATTCCATACTAATGTATGGACTCGATTGCAAAAACCTGAAGGGATTTGATTGCATAATAAACAGCTCGAGAAGTACAGGAGTTGTGGATCAAAACTTAACTTTCTTTTGGAACTGATCATTTCAAAACCTACCACTTTTCCACATAGGATCCCTATTTTCACCTGAACGTGTGCCCGCGTGGTCATAATTAGTTTCTACTGCCAATGGGCACTTTGCATTATATACTAATTATGCGGTAATGTCAAGCTTCAAAGACAATAATAAGATAAGATTTATATTTTTATGGCTTGAGATTTATTATATCTTATATCTTTTACACTTAAAACTTATAGATCGCTAAAATAAAGAAAGCCACGCATATATCTCTAAATACGGATTTGGGTACGGTTTGGTGATCATAAACCTAGTGCTGCAACATAAAAACGGTGTATGTAGAGCATAATCAATAATGCACATTAATAAAGTGGTACAATGTATAGTGTAGTCTAAAATCATGATCACGGACCTCCTACTGCTAGGTTTCCGTAAACGATACCAACTAATACATAATCATTATCTACAATGCAATCATAACCTACTCGACCCTCTCTTGATAACCCTAGAGCCAAAACTATTAATATTCTTTTTAAAGAGCAATTGGTGAGCACCGGATTAAGAAAATTTTACAATTTTCAGGGCACCGATTTTCCATGTAGCATGTACAATTAGTACCTTAAATATCGAATTATTTCAAATAATGTATATTGAACAAGTGCCGGAGACATGCATTAGCAAAACCCTTTTTATATATAATCTTAAGCACATGTTTAATCTTGGTCTTGGTGCATCATTTCCAAAATCGAGCGCACAACAGCTAACAATATTATTGGTGAGCATCATCATTTGTTAGTACATCCTATTTGTTAAGTTGTCTTACTATTACTTTGCCGAGACGAGAACAGTTATCTCAGGTAACTTTTGTTCAACTAGATAAGTTAGGCACTTCAAGTTCCGAAATGTATGATTACATTTTCAAGTTACGTTCCCGATGCACTGTTCTCATCCCGAAAAGTGCTTACTTAACTTGTCTTTTTTGTCTTAATACTCAATAACATAGCTTATTAGCTTAATTTTGAAGAAATGACACCACTAATGTCATAATTTTTGTATGATACTCATTTTGATATCACAATTTTTTAATCGGTCATTTAAGTATCATAATTATGAAAAAATGTCCGCTTAAGTTACTTCAGTAACATGTCTCCGAGAACAAATCGTGTCGGATTTATTTTGATAATAACATGTCTAATGTAGCTCTAAAGAGAGTTAAGTTTAAAGTGCAAAAACGGCCAAATGACGGGCCAAACCAACCTTAAACGATGACATATTGAAGATGAGCATCGAAGATGAGTTAATGGAGGTTTAGTAGTTTCATTACAAACTCTCTCTCTCTCTCCAAACAAAAACTGAAAGGGAGAAAAGGCCACGGCTTGGATGGAAAAAATGATGGCTTGGAGACAAGCGAGGAATCTTGCAATTGGGAAAAGGTGAGTGATTTGTTGAAACAAATGTGAGCTGCTTCTGTTATTTCTGTTCTCCATTGCAATTTTTATATTTGCAAATGAAGATAGGGTCTAGGGTTTTCAATTGAATTCTAATTTAGCCTTAAATCATCAATTTGGGAAATAGTCGACGCAACTCAAATAAACGTGTTTTTTTTTTTTTTGTTATAGCATTTAAGTGATCGCTTGAAAAGTTATAGTAGTAAAGGAAGCGTCGTATGAAAATTATTTAATTATTAATGTCCTTTATCAGCTTAATTTTAGAGGCCAAACTATCTTAAGGTAAATCCTTCTTCTATTCCATCTTCTATTTCAAATCTTTCTATCTTCTATTTCAAATCTTTCTTTACATTTAAATGATGCTCTTCATGTCTCTGAAATTTGTAAGCATTTATTTTTGGTTCAAAATTTTGCGTCTGTCAATAATGTCTTCTTTGATATCTATCCTACCCACTTTCTTGTTAAGGATCTAGTGACCATGGCGGTTCTTCTTTCTGACTCGAGTAGTGGTGGTTTTTACACCAAACCACAACAACCTTCAATGCCCATTGCCAGTGTTACAAAACGGACTTTCATGGATGGATGGCATCAACGTCTTGGCCATCCCCATGAGCGTCTCTTACGGTTTATGATCAATTAGAATAATTTGCCAAGTCAGTCAACATTGTTGAGTCAGTTATATACAACTTGTCAATTGGGCAAGGTTAGTTGTCAGTCTTTACGATCATCTCCAACTCATAGTTTATTTCCGTTGGATTTAATTTATAGTGATGTTTGGGGTCCTTCTCATTTTGTTTAAACTTATGGTCATCACTATTTCATTATTTTTGTTGATGATTGCACCAAATTTATTTGTTTTTATCCTCTTAAAGTAAAGTCAGATGTTTACTCTGCTTTTCGTACGTTTAAGCTCTTGTTGAACATCAATTTTCACGAAAAATAAAAAGCCAGTCAAACGGACTAGCGTGGGGAATTTTGTGCCCTCCCCTCCTTTTTCTCAAAAATTAATATTGCTTACCACATTTCTACCCCTTATACTCATGAACAAGGAAGGAGCGGCTGGGCGTCGTCATAGGCATATAGTTAAAAACAGTTTAACACTATTATCCCATGACTCCGTCCCTCACCAATACCGGCACTACGCATTTGAAACGACGGTCTACCTCATCAACCGGATGCCGTCCAAGGTCACTAATCGCATAAACCATTCAACCTTTGAATTATTCATTCTTAAAAATCTTTGGGCGTCGCTATTTCCCATATCTACGTCCTTATAACGCCCATAAGATGGATTTCCGTTCCGTTCCTTGTATTTTCGAGGGATACAGTTCCTCTTACATAAAGTATAGTTGCCCAAACCCTGTCACTAATCATTTATGCATTGCTCAACATGTTCGTTTTGATGAAACTCGTTTTACCTTTGCAACTCTTTCCATTCTCGGTCCATCACATAATTCATCACTTCCTACACCTATCATGATACCGTGGGCTTCGGCCCTTGTTGGCGTTCCTCCACCTACCAGTATCGTGAGATCACAGACTCTTACACCGGTTCCTGTAGTGTCATTCAATACCGATTCATTCATCTCCCCTACCTTAAGAATCATACCCTTTCATGAACTTTATCATTCTCCCTCCTTATCATCCTCTCCACCACCACTGCCACCGCCCCCACCTAGGCCAACACGCACCTACACCATGCAACTTCACTCTCGTCCTCCTCAAATTAATACTGCCACAAGCCCTCTCACCAAACCAACTTCATTCACCCAAGCCAACAAAATCTCTGGGTGGCATGGAGCTATGACCTATGAATTTAATGCCTTGTTAAAAAACGGCACATGGTCTTTGGTCCCTCACACTTCCTCCATAAACCTCGTTGGGTGTAAGTGGGTTTACAGAGTTAAGTGCAAAGCATATGGCAATCTTGAGCACTATAAAGCTCACCTGGTCGCTAAGGGTTTTCATCAACAACATGGCTTGGATTATATGCAAACCTTCAATTCAATTGTGAAAATTACCACTATTCGCTCAATATTATCTCTAACTGTCTCTCAAGGGTGGCAAGTGCAACAACTAGATATGTACAATGCTTTCTTATAGGTTCTTTTCTGAAGAGGTGTGCATGGAATAATCCTCTGGGTTTCAAGACCCAACTTGTTGTGACTATGTTTGCAAGTTGCATAATTCTCTATATGTTCTCCAGCAGGCTCCGAGAGCCTGGTTTCAACGACTCTCACAATTTTTGCTTCATTTGGGATTCTCAGCATCATAAACAAATCCCTCATTATTTATCTATTGAAGAGGCACTGATGTCATTTGTTTTTTGGTCTATGTTGATAACATTCTAGTTACAGGTAATGCATCTTCCACTATCAGTGTAATCTTAGAGAAATTATCTGCAAGAGTTCTCCATTAAGGATCTCGGTCCGCTCTACTTCTTCCTTGGGATAAAGGCTGTCCCTCACTCCAACAAGCTGCTTCTCTCTCAATGACGTTATATTAATTATATTCTTCACAGGGCTAGGATGTATGAGTGCAAGCCTGTTCAATTCCTATGGCCACGACTAAAAAACCATCTGAGAAAGGGGGTGCTCTAATGTCCGATCCTACTTTGTATCGGCCTATAGTTGGCGCCCTGCAATATGTGACATTAACAAGACCAGATTTCTCCTTTGCCGTTAATAAAGCTTGTCAATTCATGCATGCACCAACTGAAGACCACTGGCATATGGTGAAACGCATATTACGCTATCTCAAACATATAAGGTCGTTTGGTTTGCTTCTTTCCCAATCCAATGATAATTACTTGCAAGCGTTTTCCAATGTGGATTGGGCTGGTAGCTCTAACGACAAGAATTCAACTTGATGGTATGCTATTTTTTTGTCCTAATTTGATCTCTTGGAACTCCTAAAAACAATGAACCATAGCATGCTCTTCCACAGAGTCTGAGTATAAAGCTCTTGCCGATGCTATAGTTGAACTCATTTGGCTTGAGTCACTCTTTCAAGAGTTTGGGTTCCCTCTTCAAGGTCCTTCCATCCTTTCGTGTGATAATATTGGTGCCACTTATCTGTCTGCAAATCTGGTTTTCCATGCCTGTACCAAACATGTTGAAATTGACTTCTACTCTGTTCAAGATCATGTCGCCAAACGACAACCTAGCTTGCAATTTATCTCCACAGCTGACCAACTAACCGATGCTCTCACCAAAACTCTTCCTAAAGCATGTTTTGCATTTTTACAAGACAAGTTGAAGATTCACAGTCTCGACTCTTCCACTTGAGGGGGTGTATCAACCAAATATATATCTACCAAATATAGGGATATCAGTTTTGGAAGATTTGAAATTTTATCTTTAGAAGTTAGAAAGTTTTCTATTTTATGTATTTCTTTTCTTGCTAGTAAATCTTCTAGAATGTACTCTTGGGTATATAAATACCCAACTAAGCTTAATGGAAATACACAACGATTTCTGTCTCAACACCCATTAATCAATAATTCTAACAAGTCTCGATTATTTAACATGATGTACAATGTTATGAACTGATAAGTGTTTCTTATATGGCAATCATTCAACATTAAGAAGTTAAGCTATTCAATGTTGATATAAATTATTAAGTAGGACTTTCTCAATGAGTACCTTCAAGGCATTTGTCAAGTTTGTTCATAAGAATTGTTTCGATTTTCAAAACAAATTACATACGAGGCAACAAAGAGGATTGAGAGAGCCCAGATCGACTAGGATATTTAGATTCGAAATGGCCTGGACTTTTTTTAAAAATAAAAAATGCTTCATAGATATCAAATAGAAAAAAAAATAAGTAATAGAAAATTTATTTTATATGCTCAGAACACTTTGATAAAGTCATAAATAAGTCAAAAAGCAAAACATATGAAAAGGTTATTTTAAGGCTGAAAATATAACAACTCATTTATCTAAAATAAATAACAAAAATCAAGCTAGGTCAAATTAACCTAGTCTAGTTCGATTCGAGCCTTTTTATTTAAATTTGGGTTGGCCAGCAAGCAGGGCCAGGAATTTCTAGGCCTTGTATGTTAGGGTCAAACCATAAAGAAAACATCGGGATTCGACCCGCTCGGCTCATGATCATCCCTAAATTACACACTTTATAATAAAGTTAGTACATGAAACTTCAGTATTTCCTTGATTAATGAGGAATCTTTCGGTTAATACTCATGATATATTTTAAAATTATAGTTAATGCGTTGAAAATTGTAATATAGATGCAATTAGCTACACAGCAAGTACCCCTAGAGTCATCATTCACTATTTCTTATTGAGAATTATTTATAAGCTTATGGTACGTACCTTTTTTTCCTTTTTGGCCAATAGTGGAGATGACGAGTTTTGCTATGTCAACACAAGGGTAATTACAAAATAGGTCAACCCGACTGGGACACGATTAGCTAATCATGTGGACTTACATGACACGAGCACAGTGCGAAAATTAATAGGCGATGTGATAGGACCCATGTAATACAATTAAATTATCACTTGATAGGTCGACTTAATTACAAGACACGACATGACATCATAAACAGACTCGCCGACACGGAATCAACCCGCCAAAACGAACTCGATACGAAACATCCTCAGCTGCTAATATCAATTTCCAAGTCGGAGCAATCCGCCGACGAAATATTAGCAAATCCGATTAATTTATACATTGCTCCCGGCCACCGCCGAAACGTCATCGATTTAAAATCTCAACACCCAAACATGGAAAGAACAATCTTTTTTCGCTAATCGTGTCCAGGCGAATGCCATACTTGACTCGACACCGACCCATGAACTCAAACGTGCTGTACCCGGTCGATTCCCGTATCCGGCGGATTTGACGCGCAACGATGATTTGGAGACGAGGACAGGGACGAAATTTGAGGGGGTAGACGATTAAGCCCTCACCCAAGTCGACCGGATTTCGTGCCGTGTTCGACTGTGTCATGCGTTCGTGTCGTGTTAGGACAAAACTTTGTCCTCCTCGCTGCATTGACTAAAAACATTTCAAGCATGTGTTTGGGTTATGGAGAGAGATAGAGAGAGAGAGAGAGAGAGAGAGAGAGAGAGAGATCAGCCCCGCATGCAAAGGATCACTGTTCTGTTCCCAGGGGCCTCGTAGTTCCCGAGAGGCCTGGGGCCATTAGAATTCCACGCCTCCCTTCCTTTTTTTCCTTATATATTTCCCCCTTTTTCCGTAAAAAAAAAAAGAACAAAATTAAAAAATATTTTTTTTTTTTCTTTAAAAAGGAAAAGAGGTTTTGTTATGTTTGCATGGGACGTGCGTGGTGCCGTTTGGCTTGTGGGGCCCGCCTCCCCGACTGCGCGTGCAAAGCCGGAGTTCATGGGGGGGGGGGGCTCTCCCTGTGGGCTCCGCACGTCCATCTTAACTCCCACGTACTCTCTCTCTCTCTATCTCTTCGCCCCGTTCGTGGAGCGTACAGTATACGTGCTCGTATATACGATGCAGTGCACGGGTTATGTTACCCTTTTCTACGCAAAAAAATCTCCAATCCCACGTAAAAGAAAAGAGTTACACGACCTATTTTCTGTAAAATACATGTACACCTACCTGTGACACGGGGATACGTACGGATACTGGTGGCGCACGGAATTTGACGAATGGAGGTCTGCACGATCGAAATAAATTGGGGCGAAACCTGATTCTTGATGTCATATTAGAAGGTCCAATTCAAAAGCTTGAACCGATTAATAAGAAAGGACATGCGCGGATAAAGAGCATATGACTCTTATAAACAAGAAACACGGGATATTTTGATAGATTTGGGAATGTGTTTATTTCACTGGGAAGGAAATGACTCGAAATTCATTCTCAAGAAAAGTCACTGATTTTGTCTTTGTTTAAATGTGATCATGAAAACGGGAGGGAAGCATTAGTTGTAGTAGTAGTAGTAGCAATAGAGAGAGATGCTTACGGTGTCTCATTGGCAGCACCGCAATGACGTCTCCTTCGAGAGGAAAATGATTTCCCCTTCGATCATTTTCCAAGGTAGAAATCATTTTCCAAAATCTTAGCGTATCGATTCTGGCGAGTGGGACTTTCCGTCGACCGATCCATTTCCTGGTGTCCGAACAGACGGAAAAGACCGGTAAACGCACCCTCAACGTGTAACGCACCACGAAAAAGAGACAAAAAACCTAAGCTCGATCGGTATATCGCGTTAATTGGTCCCGCGACTTTCGTTCCGCCCTTCATTACCGCCATAATCACCACGCTCTTTTAACTCTTACTAATCCACCTTCTCAAATGTGACCCCCGCACGCCACACGCCACAACCTCTAGTCAATTAGCATGTAATTAAAACCGCATATTCTAATCGCGTCATCATAATCCTAGGCCAAGGAGGCCACGAACGATCAAATTTTGCTTCGCTTGTGCGATGCTCCTTCTTTCCAATATTATATTTATTTTTTTTGGGGCGATCATGGATAATCAATGGAGAGCGGGTCCCACGGGTTTTTCCTCCTTTTTTTTTCTTTTTTCTGCGTGTTTTGTCAAACCGAGGAATGATTGTTCATGGGCGTCGTGGATTGGAATGAGAGCGCTTTGCTTCGGCTTTTCCTTTATGCGAAGACATTAAGAAAGACCCGAGAACATCATGGGGGAGATGGGCTTTGTCACGGTTGAGTCACGTCGACGTTTGATTCGTCAAGCGATGCCAGAAAAGGGGCTAAACCTGAGGAAAAGCAAAACGAAATTGCAAATTGGCCCCCCCCCTCCCTTTGTCTCGATTTTCCTCCGTTTTTTTTTTTTTTTTTTTTTTGGCTTGTATATTTTTCATGGCATGCATCTTGGGGTGTGTGGTTGGTCGACTTTGGGCTCAGAGAGTCGACGTGTGTCGTTGGGCATTTTAGAGGGAGGAGAGATCCCCAGAAACGTGTCTGTCCACTTCGATTTTTCTATGAATCGAGTCATACTGTTTCATATAGCAAAAGTATAGAGTATGCTAGTTGATTCCGACGTACGGAAACTTTGGTCTACGAAATTGATATGATATTCATAAGTAACCTTTCGAGAAAGGTCGGGCCACGTTCAAATTAGAGACATTGCCGCGTCGTTAAGCCGATTCTTATAGCATCCCCTTGTTCCGTGACTTGATAAAGCTGATTGGCGAGCAAGTTTAAGTAGGCATGGTTAGCTGACAACGTAAGGGTCTTTCACTTAGGCCAGCTAAAAGTACGAAAGTTTGAACCTTACTTCCTAAAGATAGTTGGGTTTGGGCATTGGCGGCGTCGTTGTGAACAACGGGCAACCGCAATAACCACCAGCCGCCATCAATATTCCTAGAAAAACTAGGAAGGCGGGCGGAACATCGAGCGACGGCTGGATGGTGTAATAGCCAATTGATCGGCTATCAACGTTGCAGCAACATAATAGTTCGAGCGCTGACCCTGCACTTTGTTCTATTTTATGCAAAACCTATGTAGGGACGAGAAGTAAAAGATTGGTAATGATGGTCCACAACTCAGAATGCGGGCATAGGAATTGGAACGCTGGAGATACCGACACCGATATGGGAGAGTGGTTTGCAAGGTCACCCGATCAACTCCAGATGGGTATTCGAGTATGTGGGTCATATTCAAAGAACTCATCACGATTTGTCACATCAGTTTGTATACCAAATTTGTATTTCGGTCGAGTCTCGGTATCTCTAATAATATCCAAAAAGGCCCAAAAAATATATATATATATATAGAAGGATGGAACAGACACAGCCGCCACTTAAGGGACTTTCGATGTCGATATATCCCACCGAGCGATTGGGCCAGTCTGCTACGGCCTTGGAAATAATGATTCCATGTGCTTTGTTGCCCATGAAACTGTCCGGCGATGAAAGCCTTGGGCTTGAAAAACCTCCCTTGTATCGAGCTTCATGGGAATATATGCTTGTGTGCAATGAAAGCTCGAATCGGGTGGATGTCCTTGCCCCGCCCCGTCGCGGGCCGATGACTTCCCGCCTCAAACTTAGGCGTACATGTCATGTATTAACGATGCCCATGTTCGTGCCGTCTTGAATTACGACAAACTACCAATAGCCCGTCGCTCATTCATACTAATTAGCCTTGTTCACCCAAAAAAAAAAAAAAAAAAAATCAAATAAGAGGGCCGAGAGAGTTTGGATCCATGGACTGCAAAGCGTGCGGGCCCAATAAGAGACAAAGGCCCATGCTGCCCCTTTGAAATATCAAAGCCGACAATATGAAGAAGAGCCTCCTGCAAACATTCAGAGTTTGACATCATCCGATTTGAACAAAGAATTCTCAGCCAGCCTCACGTGCACGTTCACGCTTCAGGCTCGTTCCTAGGAAAGGAAACAAATATTGGACTTCCAACCAAAGATGAAATTGAACAAGAAATGTTGACATGGGGAAGAAAGCAAGAATTTCTCACACCTTTCAGCTAACCTCTGCGCTGCATTGAGATTTTCTATGATACAATGCTGCATCATGTATTTACGATGCCTTACACTTGGTTATGACGTTCATAAATAAAAAAGGCAAGACAAATTTTACAACGTTAGGACGAGGTGTATAGTAGATTTAGTAATACAATAAGCTAAAGATCACTCTGAACATGTCACAATAAACGAAAGTTGCCACTTTGTAGCCGAGAATCAAAGTCATTTCAGCGGACTGGTTGTTGGAATGATTTTCATCTAATTCGTCAGAAAACATACAAGAACATCAATTATTCCAACTTTATATGACTCGGTAATCTCTTAGAAGCAACAATGACCGCAGATGCATCTTATCATTCACATAATAGTTTGCATGGCTCTCATGATTCTGCAGAACAACCAATATCTCATGCGTGAAAGTGTGAAAAAGCTTAGATAAAGTTGAGCTGCTAGCTGGGGGAACTTTGGAAATACCTGACTCATCATGTGATCAGATGATGGTCGAGAATAAAGCAACCTTCTAGATGAACAGAAACAAGATTATGTACATATAAAACTCCACCAAAATGAGAATGCTTGAACAAGGGACGGCTATCAACCTGAAATAATGAATACCAATAACATTATGAATCACGACAAATCAAGAATTTCTACGAAAATGGACACGATAAGTAAACCAAGCTTTCAAAGAACCGGACCTGAAGAATCAACTCTGATCCTGTATTATATGAGTTTGCATAAAAGCCAAAGCATTCGTCAGATCGTTTGATTCTAGCCAATACACTCATTACTAGTAATGAGGGACATGTAGATATAGTGAATAGGTGTGCTGTCTTGGGATGATAAGGCCAAATGTATCTTATCGGTAGGAGAAATCCATGATTGAGTCAATTGGGAAGAGTGGACCAGGTCAAGGTGATGTTGAAGCACAAGAAGACATTGTTAGTCAGTCAGTTGTCAATAAAGCGTAATCCTACCAACGGGGAACTGAGTCAAATGCCATGTTCTTCTGCTGAAATATTGCTTTCATGAAGTTTTAATAAAGTCATTGGAGATATTGGCCCACCTGGGAAAATTAGTGTGACCATTTTGAGGAGAACGGCCCAAAAAAGCTCCAGCCACTAAAAATGAATTAAATAATATAATATAGCTGAAGGAAAAGGAATTCTCATTCGGAAACAGTTAATAATCTTGTTTTGGCCTTGGAGAATGACTATGCACAGGAACAGCCTTTCTAGGACAAACAAGCATAATTTTGCCATGTACATCTCAATTGCATGTCAAATATACAAATCCAATGAAGAGTAAATTGATTCCTATCCAGTAAATTTCCTTTCATGAAGCTAAACATCATTAACTTTCCATTCACTCGCACTATAGGAGCAAAAGTCGGTCAAGGTAGAGAGCCTTTCTTCTTCTTTTTCATATGATGAGGAGGCTTGCTTAAGATAGATAAACCCCCAATCATGAAATATGCTACTAACCTCATAGACCAAATAATAACAAGTTAAAACAAGGGTGGGTGATCAAAACATAAGATTGTTTGCGCTCAGTGGTGTCACTCCCCTCTCTGCCTCATCACACATCTCCACGCTCACAGCCGCCAGCTCACCATGGACGTCCTTGAGCAGCTTTGTCCCCCCCTCCCTCTCCTTGCAACCTCTGTGCGGGTGATTCAAAACCACTGCGCAAATCACTTGCACAGAGGAGGTTGCCTAAGCCTAGCAAAATCCAAGGCTGAAGGTGTGATCTCATATCCAGCTCTAAGAGTGCACACATGAGAGAGAGAGATGGGACAGAGGCAGCGGGGGGCATGGCAAAACCAAGCACGACCAACCAGGTCTAATTTAAAATCAGAGGGGGGTGAAATTTGAAAGGCTATCAAAATACTAAAACCACAATCACAAGGCTGGTATTATTAGATGTATGTGCAGTATTAAATGATGCACATACATGAGGCTTTGTATCAACGCCTATCATTATCTATTTCTTATTCACCCTTATGTGATTATATACCAGTAAATAGAAGATTGATGTACTATAGCTTGCAAAGAGTAGATAAAGATTCTACATATGTATAAAGTATTTCCTGATATCATAGATATATACATGAATATTTATACCTATGTGTATGTTTTCAAACTACAAAGACTGTTGTCATTGTAAATCAAACTCATGATTTAAATGCTTCTCATACTTGGATTAATGCAATATTTACTAGACAAGAATGATGTGTTGTCCAATTAAAATGCATTAGCATATAAGATGATGTTTTCTCCGTTCGAAGGTGCCTTTCTTTGTGAATGATAAAGGAAGGCTCAGTATTGCTTGAACCATATCAGACCAATCAAATATTTACTCTTGCTGACTCCATGTATTTGAATATTGCAGAAATTACTCTGGCCTTTGTATCACCTGAATTAAAAGGGCCTAAAATGAGATTTTCCTCAGCGGTACTTAGATTCATTTAATATGATGAGCTAACACAAGAAAAACAAAAAGAAAGACAAGGCAGTGCAAAGACAAATTAATGATTGCAATTCTTGCAGGGCGCGGACGGAAATTAATTTCCCTTGAGCAAGGTTAGGGAAGGAGAAACCATGAATAAGCCACAATAGCCCCAACCCTGTAAAGGATCATGCACTGCTCTACTTAAAACACATCCATTATTTTCTACAACGGTCATGCTACTTTACAAAGAATTATATTTAAGATAACTGACTATATCTAAATAGGCAGACAAATATGCTAGAAAGTACCTGCAATATTGCACCCATTCAAATGCCGACTCTTTCGACCAAAAAAACATGCCGAGTCTAGCATTCAGACCAGCCCCAGCATTCTGCACTCCACACTGAATGGTGGGAATGACTGATTAGTCTCCAACTTGGCAAATTATATCCTTCAATAATACATTTCAATGATGAATCAACCAGCAGTTGATGTCACGCGCCCGGATTTGAGATATAAAATAAATCTCTTCAATAAGTGAGACAGCTGTAGAAATCAACTCTCAGTCTCTGGACAATATTGAGCTCTGCCTTTTTTTCTCCGTTCTTGCTCTTGAAAAGCAAACTGAAATTTGAGGTACCAGATTGTTGTATTAAACTGACGTTGAAAGTTCATTGTCAACTCTTGGGTGAAACAGCTCATACTTCATAAGAGGTTCTAAAATTTCTCCTGCAGAATCCTAGGGTCTGGAGGAGAGATGGGTGATGATCCTGTTAGACTATGTTTCAAGTTTAAGCCCGTAAAAGAAACCCGATCCAAGTAAGAATTCCAAATCTGAATAGGACTTGTCGTTTGACATCCGACACCCAGACCGAACCACATAAATCTCTAGTGTCATTATCGGTTCTCGTTGATTTCTCTGATAATTTCTTCTTTTCGCATTAGACTGAGTTGCACGATCCATTAGTTTCTGTGTTAATTTCACAATAGATCCTATTGCAAATTTTAAATTCCCAATCACCAATAATCAGCACAAGAACATGCTCCATTGTGAAAATGATGGAAGCGGTTAATATCTCTGATGATAATTTCTCGCGGCACAACCTTTGATATCAGCTTTATTGCAGCATGGCAGTCCACGCATATTCGAAGATTTTTCATAATACGTATAGGGTTTCCATAGGGCATTTTGATAAGCGCAAATGCTAAAGCTAATCTTTCACTGTGTAACCATAGCAAGCGCTCCTTTTCTTCATCTTCAACAGCAAGTAATATAGCACTACAATTAGGGACAAACCCTTCCTTTTTGGCTTTCATGTTCAACCACTCCAACATCCCACTGATTAGCTTCACATCAGGATGTGAAGTATCCCCAACGGTGAAGTAATGGACTGTTCCCTGATATTCAAACCAACTTAACCCTGGTTCCTTTTTTATGCCTCGTCGTTTCATTTTTTCCTCACAGCAGCGACATTCTCCCACCTCCTTTCATTTGCATAAATGTTGGACAAAAGAACATAGGCTGCTTCATCATGAGGTTCCATCTCAAGCACACGCTCTGCTGAAAGTCTTCCCAGCTCAACATTATGATGGATAACACAAGCCCCAAGCAAAGCCCGCCACACCATGACACTAGGTTCAAATGGCATGTCCTGAATCAATTTCATAGCCTTATCGAGATAGCCTAGTCTTCCCAAAAGCCAAACCATACAGGTGTAATGCTCTACACAAGGTTCAATGCCATAGTTATGCACCATAGAATGAAAATACCGTTGACCTTGATCCATAAGTCCAGAATTGCTACATGCTGATAAGACACCAACAAAAGTTAACTTATTTGGTCGAGATTTGCTTGCATTCATCATTTCAAATATGTTCAGAGCCTCTCCACCAAGACCATGCATAGAATACGCTGAGATCATAGTATTCCACGAAACTTCATCTCGTGCATGCATCCGATCAAACATTAGTCGAGCTTCTTTGATGGCCCCACACTTGGCATACATATCTATTAAAGAATTACCAACTACTGTATTCTTGTCATAAGTAGTTTTGATGGTCAGAGAATGGATCTGGTTTCCTGGCTCCAGAGATGCTAAGCCAGCGCAAGCACGAAGAGCGCTAGAATATGTCACTTCAGTTGCCGTCAGTCGATGATCAAGCATATTTGAGAACAAACTCAATGCCTTCTGCCCCTCACCTATTTGTGCAAAGCCAACAATCAGAGTGTTATAAGTCACATCATTTGTAGCCCGTGATTCCTCAAATATTTTAACAGAAATGTCAATCCTTCCACTCTTAGCATAGACATCCATTAGAGCATTTGAGACAAACACATCCGAGTCAAGACCAACCTTGAGGACGTTACAGTGCACTTGCTCACCCAATTGTAAAGACTCCATAGTGGCACATGCCTGCAACAAACTCGCAAAGGTAAACTGATTGGGGACGACAAATGCTCGCCTCATCTGACAGAAAAGCTCCACCGCTTGTCTACTCTCACTAATCTGAGCATACCGCCCAATCATAAAGCTCCAAGGAATTACGTCTTTCTTAGGAATCTCTTCAAAGACCCTCCGTGCACCCTCCATGTCACCCAATCCACTATACAATTCTAGCAATCCCACACCTACATGTACATCCAGCTCATAATGCGTTTTCAGCGTGCATCCATGAACGCTTCTCCCCCGAGTGTATAGCCCCCATGCCAAGACAAGCCTTCAAAACACTGACAAAGGTATAGTTATTTGGCTTAAACCCAACAATTCTCATTTGAGAGAAGAGCCCCATGGCCTCTTCGAAGCATCCATTCTCAGCACAGCAGGAAATGATCCCAGTCCATGAAACCATGTCCTTGAAAACAACCCCACCAAAAACATCCTTGGCGCAGGAAACAGATCCACCCACAGAGTAAGCATCTATCAAAGCTGTCCCAACAAATGCATTCGAATCATGGCCCAACTTACATATGCAGGCATGAACAGCCCCAGCCATATCTGCCCTCTCCACACTCACAAGCAGTTTCAAGACAGTGGTAAAAGCAAATGGGTTCAGCTCGTGCCCCTCCCCATGCAACCTACTGACAAGCTCGACGGCCTCGGCAAACCGGACGGCCTGCACTAAACCCTGGATCAACGTCACAAACGATATGGTATTCCTCTGGGGCAATTCGTCGAACAGTATGCGCGCGTCCCCCAAGAGCTCGGATTTCACGTACGCATTGAGAAGGATGTTGGAAGCAAACAAGTCCAGGCAAGCACCCCTCTTGATGACGTCGCAGTGGAGAGGCCTGGCTAGAATGGGATCGCCGCTGTGGATGCAGTCTTGGAGCATACTGGCGTAGGAATGTGAGTCGAAGTCCGAAGTTGGAAGCTCCGAGTCGTTTGGACATTGCTCGAGCAGATGGGCGGCTTGGGCCGAGAACCCACATGCTGACGGTTGAAGGAAGCTTTTGAGTGCACGACCACCGCATGGTGTCGCAACGCTCGCACGTCGCAACGCTCTCGTGCACAGGAATCTGATCATGCGACCGTGTTCCTCTGCTCAGGGAAGCGCCCAGTCCCGCATGCCAGGTGTTCGATGTTTGGTTCACGTCGTCTCTTTTCGGCGTGTATTTTCGATCATGGACTTCATACTATATGGACCCGATCTATATCTATTCAAACGCATTATTACATAATAATTCATAATCATTACTAAAAGAAATCCTTTATAAAAACCAGCCTAAGCGCATTAATAAGCAGAAGAGAGGAAATGAGGTTTGTATAAAAAATGGAACAGAATAAGTCGGTAGAGTAAAATATCATTGTTTTTATCGAAACAAACAATCTTACATTTTCGAGACTACGCGCGACTTTCGCATTTTCAACAAAACGCAACATTCATCCTTTCCATTTATTATTTCGGTTATTTCGATCGGCTTAAGGTTACTTTTGCCAACTCAATAAAGGCACCATCCGATCGGTGCCAATGGCACGAGTTTATATATATACCTGATCGTGAGCTGGGCGGCCTGTTTAGCCCCGGCTCGAGCCCCGCGAGGCTCGAAGCGCGAACCCGGGTTTCAGCCTGGAAAGGAATTTCCCTTTGTGAGGGGCCTCCGACTTGCCTACACAGGGTCCCCCCCCCACCCCTCTGGCCTTGGGCCTGTTTTTAGGCCATGGCTAAAAACGACGCTGTTCTGGGGACTCGAGATCAGAGAGGGACCCAGAGCACACGACGGCGTTTTCGGGGGGGGCGGGAGCAATTAGGGTTTCTGAGGGAAGGCGGGGCCATCTTCTCTTCTGGAGAGAGCCTATATAAGCAGAGCAGTCCCGCCGCAGATTCTCCCACGTCTCTTCCACATCGGGATCCGACCTCCGTCGCACGAGCCTCCTTGTAGATCTCGATCTCCAATCGATCTGTCGCCTTGTTCCGTTCCTTCTTCTTCTCACCTGGCTGGCTCTGTTGTCGTTTTCGTTCGGGCGCGTCCTGCGTCGTCCTCTCGATTCGAGTGCGTTCTTTTTTTTCTTGGTCGAATCGGGAGTTCGCAGGTGTTCGAGTTGAGGGATCAGATCGGGGGGGGTGGGGGTGAGCTGAGCAGATGACGAGAAACGATGTGATTGAATACTGATTGGATCACTCCATGAAGTTTCGCCAAAATCGAGCTTTTTAAAACTGATGCTCGAGCTCACCACCACCTTCTCCTCCTCCCTTCCCCCCCCGTCTTCAAGTCAGTTTCCATAGAAGGCTCTAATGCTCTCTGGTACCGGCTGGGGAAAGAAAACCGGGAGCGAAATTGAGTAAATAATAACGACAGTAATTTTCTTCTCTTCCTTCTCCTGAAAAATTTGGTTTTTTTTCTTTTTTTGTTGGGTGCAAATTTTTCGGTCTAAATATAGGGTTTGCCTTCTCTCTTATTCGATGTCGGCGGGATTTATTTATTTTTCTTTTCTTTTTTAGGTCAAATGTCGGGGGAATTAAGCCGCGTAAATTTTGTTTTAGATTTTTCGGACTCGCAAAGCGAGGTTTTTACATTGCGATCAGAATCGGAATCCCACTCAATTGTAAACATAAAAAGCAATCAAAGTGAGATGCTCGAACGCGGAATGTAAATGAATTTTGCCCGAGCTGTCCGTTCGATCGGCAGGATACATTCAGGATTCGGTTGCATTTTTTTCGGAACTTAATTGCACATTGGACAAAATGATCGAAGCCATGGCGCAAGTTTCTCGATATCAAAATGCCAAATGGTCAGACCGAAAAAAAGAAAAAAGAAAAATTTGCCAAACTGGAGTATTCTCCTTTGGAATGGCATAAACTTACATAGTAGCATTTCCTTTTCATTTAGATAAAGAGGTTGGATACATAATCAAAGCTTCCGAGCAATGGAGCAAAGTAAGTCTTGGAGGTTGATAAGTAGTCCAATTTCTCGGTAGGCTTCTGCTCGTTTGGGTTTAACGCAACCTTATGCAGATGGGCCGGTTGTGCATATCTGAAAAGCCCGGCTGCAAATCGCTTCATTTAAGAGCTCTTACAAGTCAATTTCACTTGGTTGAGGCTGTCCCATCATCATCCTTTGTCAAATGTCGTTCCATTCGACCCGCTTCATTCCTCATGTGAACTGTCACGTGCTTACCGAGAGAGTCGAAAGCTGGGACATGGAATCTTGAACAGAATTTTGATGTTTGGGAAGTGGCCCCCTTGAGGTCTTCTCTTGCCCCCTGATGTAACCCGCCAAAGTTCCAAGCACTTAAACTTTGTCACCGTTAGATTGAGCTCAAATCAACCTAAACCTGAGGTCACTGCGCGGCTAACTACAATCAAATTGAATGAGTCGAGGATGTTGATCATCAAACGGAGTGAGCTCGGATCGAATATCCAAGCCTCGTTTTTATTCTAATCAAGATGAGTTCGAATATCGCGTTCAAGATATAGGTGGAAAAGAAAATTACCCGATCAGTTCTACACTTATCGTGCGCAAGTGCCAATTCGGTCTCGAACTTTTGCAATTTTGCTAATGGAATCCTGAACCTTTAGCGCGGTCCTTCGGCCAGTTTCTACTCGAAACCGCCAACATGTCGGTCCAATCATCGCCGACTGTCGAGAAAAAACTGGCGAGAAGGACTGGGCAGAGGCTTACGACTCAATTGACGGAAATTAAAAAGTTTAAGATCGATTCGATATCCACGTAATAGGTTTAGAACCGATTTGGCAAATTCCTCGCAGGGTGGAATTAGGCCATGAGCGAAGCGTGTCTGCTTCTTTCTCTACGAATTGCACGTCCTTTTCGTATAGTACTTGATGGCATCAAGAAGCGCGAGCGCGAGCTCGAGCACGATGCTGTTGCGTGTCACATGTGGTTGGCCAAGAACAGCATTAGCCAGAAAGGCAAAACGTTTTGTTGGTCTACGTCGGCACCGTGGAGAACCTTCGTGGAAAACGGGTGTTGCAGATGCGTGGGGAAATGGGGGCCTTAGATTTATAGAATGAAGATGGAGATTATAGTGTTTTTTTTTTTTTTTTTTTGACATGGAAGAAATGAAATGATCTTTGAATAAGGTATGTATGTGTCTCGCCGGAATTGCTTCAGTGATGAAATATCATTTACCGAAAGTAGTTCTTCGGCTTTTGATTAGAATGAGCCGGGCCTTGTGGTGATTCGGACAAAAAATATCCAAGCAAATGAAGGAATCACCAACTTCACTTTGGATAAAATTACACGAACTCGATTCGTGCCGGAATTTAATTGACGACGAGATCCAGAAGGCGTAATCATTACAAACAAACCAAACGTAAACAGACCCCGCTAGAATTTAATCAACGACGAAACTTGAGAATATAAAGATATCACGTTAGAATCCAACCGACGACATGACACCCGGGATAGAGATGCACGCCGGAATTTAATCAATGACGCGAATATGAGAACTACAATTACGAAAGTAAAGTGCAAAGTAAAGATACCGAAAGATAGTAAATTTGTCTGATTTATACAATGATCTTTCGGTTGAACATTTGACATTATTTACAATGGTTATGCCTTTAACTACGATTTCATTTTGATGGTGACTGGTGATGGTCCATCGAAAACTGTCTTACGTTCGCATTGCTCCATGGGGCTCTGTCTTTTAAATCGCGTGGCTTTAACATTTAAATGACAACTCTTCCTTCAAAAAATGTACATCCATTTCTTCCTAATTTCAATTACCTCGCAAACGTGCCTCTGTGTTACTCTATCGGTGGCTCGACTACTTTTGGATTGCTTTTCTTTAAAGTCACCGTGACGAGCAACCGGCCAAGGAGGAAGAAAAAGGAAAAAAATTTTTAAAAAAAAATTCGAATTTTTCCGTAATTTTTCCTTGAAAATCAAATCGGATATTGAACCATGGAAAATATTTTCCAGTTCATTTTCAGGTTTCAGCCGAATACTAGAAAATATTTTCATTTTTCTAAAAAATGACTTTCTAAAAAACATTTTCCAGAAACGTCACGTTTTCCGCAAAACGAACGGAATATTTTTATTTTATTCTTTTATTACGTTTTATTCATTTATCTAATTATATTTTTGTTCTTCCACTTTTTTTAAGCATGGAATTGATACCTTGATTAAGCTATACTTCCAAATCAATCCATGAATGCATCCCTCGTGATCTTATTCTTTTCTTTGGTTTTAAACTTCTTTTGATTAGCCTTGGAAAGTATTACGTAATCAACTCCAAGTTTGCGTGATTCATTCCTTTTTTTTTATAATCTAAACCCAATTGTCAAATGAATATAAAATTAGATTAATATCACGAATAACCTCAAACTAATATATTTGTGATAAATTTACCCCAAACTAATTTTTTGATCACCAAAAATCTCAAACCGATATACTTGTGACAATTTTACCCTCCGTTGTTTCCTTTAAATTTTATAGTCAAATTTCTAAATTGAATGACATGTGATAAATGACAGGTGTATTAGTTTAGATTTTTATCCTCCGTTTGTTACACGTGTACGAGTTTGTGATTTTTCGTGGTATTAATTCAATTTAACGGAGGGTAAATTTATCACAAATCTACCGATTTTGGGTTTTTCGTGATATTAACCCTATAAAATTTAGTTCGAGAGATGGAATTCTATGAAACTATTGTCAAATGATATCGGTAATACTAATAACCTCTCTGTTATTTAATCCGCATTCCATTAGTGTGGTGTATCTGGAAGAGGTCCTTCATATGTTTTATTTGTCATGTTCCCCCGCTAGTGACACTACTCACGCATCTATATATTTATATTCACATATTAGTTTGTCAATTAGGCACTTAATTAGCTTTTCTCCATAAATTGTTGTTTTCTTATAATAATTCAGTTCATTTTGGCAAATTAAGGTATAAAGAAAGTCTGATGAAGAAATTACTTTCTCTCGACAAAATTAGTTTGTCATAATTTTCATTGACTCGCTAAGATTCTTTTTATGCGAGCATGTCTTTTTTATTCAATTCTGTCTACAATCATTCATGTTTCGTCATAATAAAAACACATGTATACGTAATTCGCCATACTCCATCGTCGCCAGATACCGTACTGAAAATAATTGTTTCCTATATATGGAAAAAAAAAATATTGATGCTATCATCAAAATGACTCGGAAATGGTTAAAATTTGTGCAATTGTCCGGCTTTGACGACAACATATAACAAATTCTCAACAAACGAAGTCAATCTCCAAAGAAACAACGGTGACATTAAAACTACCGTCAGCTTAAGAGTCGTTCAATGAAAAATTATGTTCCATCAAGAGAGAGAGAGAGAGAGAGATAGAGAGAGAGTGTGTTTATGTGACATGCAAATTAAACAGATAGATTCGTGAAGATGGTATACAATAATCGTATAGCATATACCGTAAACTATACATGCGGCCGTCAACTCAAACAAATAGATACACATATCTTCACGAAACACCAGGGTCAGAGACGGACATGGTGTGCACATACGACATAGGTACGACACGTATGGTTGACGAAATCCACCGAAAAGGTATATAGACAGCAAAGGACGAGGCGAATACTACATACATCTACTTCCCAGATCCTGCGAATCAGACGCCCGCGGTAGCCGCCGGCAAAAAAGGCAAACTACGATCATACGCCGTAGCCCACTTCATTAACTCCTCCGACGAAAGGGTAGGAGCAAAAAAAAAAAAGGAGACAAAAAAAAATAAATGAGAATAGTCCACCTAACTCCTAAGGGCTACGACGCCGTAGGACGACTTTATGCTTCTTAGGTTCCTTCCTTCCTTCCTTCCTTCCTTGCCGTTTTCTCCACGTGCGGCAAAGACCGATGGCTCGCCCCACCTCGCCTCGGCTCCTTCCTGGAGGCGACGCGCTTTCACTTGCCGCGGCTGTAGGGGGACGCCGAAGTAGTCAACCTGCCACCACATTAAACACGCGCGTTTTATTTGGTCAATCGACGACGATGATTTCGGACCGAACAACGCGCACGCGGTTTGCTCTTGGAGAAGAAACGACGCCGTCGCGGCTAAACGATGCAACGACCCAGTCAAAGCCCCTTTCGGTGGAGGAGGAGGGGGGGAGGGGGGCAGAAACGGGATTTCCTCTGGGCGGAGGACCGAACAGCAAATTTTGGGGCTGCAAATTCTTTTCTCTTTTTTTTTTTTTTTTGGGGGAGGGAGCATGCGCGCGGCCGATGGGACCGAGGCGCCTTTTTGAAACAGTCCGATGATCGAATTAGAGGAGGACCGACCACGACCAATACCATCGTCCTCGACATCAACATGGCTTAAGGAATCATTGTACTTTTTCTTATCTTCTTCCTATGGGGTTTCCTATAATTTTAATGAACGTGCTTTGCATGATTTTCCATTTGTGGCGTTGCTCCCCGACGGTTCACGCCTCGCGCACGCCTCACGCATAAATGACGACATTTTTCCAAATTTGGTAATGTTTTTCTCTACCTCGTAATTTCTCGGATTAAGTAAAAACCACCGCCGTGAAAATTAGAAGAACTATCGACGCTAAATTAAAGCCAACCCAAATTCGAGTTTCTCGTTTATTTCCACTAGCAAGCCAAAACTCTAGCGCTGCCGTCGATCCAACACTCTATGAGCAGTGAACAAGTTCCTGTTTTTTTTTTTTTCCTCGTACGCCTCCTACCTCACCGGCATGTTCTCTAGATATTTTAAGAATGTCCATCTCGATCTATATGAGCTAACGAACGTGCACAAGACTTCTAAAATCTTCTCTCCTACGCCTAGAAATACGTAATGGTTAATCTCTTGTTGCTACGACGCCACCCGCTCCTTATGTCGTTAGGTGGATCGATCGGTGACGAAAAAATAATTAACTGGTTTAATCATACCAAAGATACTTAACCCGATCTTTTTTTTTCCGGGGAATTAAATTAAAGATCCTTCAACTATATGTCCGGAGCTTGTTTGTCATGCATCATCGCCTGATAAAAAATATGATTACAAAACTCATTTGGTAAATTATTAGTGAGGACAGAGCTGCAGATCCAATTGATTTTAATTTTTAATCTTATTTTCTATTTCCTTATACTATAACTAAATAGTATAGTCGTGGGAAAAGGACGACGAAATGCCAGGTGTCGAAGATCCCGACAGACCGTCCGATCCCCCCCGACAAAACAAAACAAGTGCAAAAAAAAAAGATTGCAAAACGCCACGTTCCTTAAATTTTTTTAAAATAAGTTTTAATGTATTCATACTCTTCTTCATACCACGTGCTAATTAATTAGAAAGAAAAAAAAGGAAAAGCACTATAAATAAATAAATAAATAAAAGTTGAGGGGGCAGTACCTCTCTTTACGTTTCTCGAAAAATCTCTCCAGCGACCTTTTCCCCCTGATCGGGAAATCTGCAAAAAGTAAAATTAAAGCAAGAAAAATTTAAAAAAAAAATGAAACACCATGAATAAATAGATCTAGATTATTCATCGGAAAATATTTAGTTGTTCGAGCGGTACGACACTTTGCATAGGATTTATGAACGATGTAAAATGCGTTCGCAAAGACGGATTGACACGTCCCGGATCAATAAAATCACTAGCAGATGGATCGATCGATCTACCGACCGACCCGACTTGTTTTCTCGCACTGACCTCCGTTGCCGAGCAGCTGCTCTTGGCCGGTCGGGGCCGCCGCGGCCACCGGGGTCTCCGGTCCGGTGGATTTGGGGATTCCTTGGGCCGCAAGTTTCAGGATGTCCTCCACCTGAAACGAAACACGAGGCCGCCGCCGATCAGAACGACGACGAAAAAGGAAAAAGCCGTCGGCGAAAGGAACGGCATTTACTCAGTTCAAGCTCAATTAGCTACGAAAAGTGCGCCGGACGGCGAGCAAAAGAACCTTGTTGGGAGGGAGGTCGAAGACGGCGACGGTGCCGCCGTAGAAGATCGTCAGCGGAGCCACTTCTCCGTGGGTCTCCAAGCTCGGCCTGCAGCGAATTTTTCCACAGGATTTCAAATTCTGGAATACCACCAAATCCCAAAAAGAAAAAAAATTGTTTTTCGATTTAATTGAAATTTTGCGGTGAACGCACTTCTGATTTGCGTTTTTTTCCCAAATCATTCGAAATTTTGGCGTACAACCTTTTCGTAGTTTCGAAATTTGAATGACATTTTTGGGGATTTTTTTTTTAAAAAGGGCGACTTGTTAAAGATCAGGGGCCCGGAATATGTCAAAATCACATCGTCCTCGATCTGCAAACAGATTTCAAATCTCTCCGTACGAGACGCTGACCTGACAAGAGGGGCATAAACAGGCAACGCGGCAGCTGCATTCTGGTCCGCCTTCGGGGTCGAAGGCACCGACCGACCCGCCGCGCCGGAGGAGGCGGCGATCACCGACCTGACGAGCACGGGGTGGATCCTCGAGATGGCGCTCTGCATGCCTGTTCCAGAGAGAAGCGCGGAACGCGATTAGAAGAGCCCCCCCCCCGCGAGACCACACAGGAAAGCCCCAAAAAAAAAAAGAGGACAGAAAGAACACGAAAAAGGGCGGAGAGGGCGTCGACGCCGGACCAACCTCGGAAGCTCGAGAGGCGGTCGAGAGGCCGGCGCTGCTGGGGCCGAGGCCCGGCGGCGGCGGCGGCGGCGGCGGGGGAGGAGCCGATCTCCTTCTCCGCCACGCCGAGGAAGTCGAGCTCGACGGCGTCCCTGGATGTCATCTCCTCCTCCTTCTCTCCTTCTTCCCGACTGGTCGCGAGGCGAGGGTGCGAGAGGCGGAACGAATGCCCGGTCGAAAGGCGCAGGCGAGAGCGAGAAGTTATAGAACGAGGATGAGAGAGAGAGAGAGAGAGAGAGAGAGATGATGGAGGAGGAACGGAGGGGGGCACGAGTTACATATGAGGAATAGGTCAGGAAGGGGGAGGGGCGATGGCAAGATCGTAAATAAAGGGCGGAAGGGGGGGGGGCGCACGTTTTCCACGTGGGTCTGTCTTGGAGAGAATAGGCAGGAGAGGCAGGTCCGAACGTAAGCTACGGCCAAAGCGGGTAGAAAGTAGGGGAGGGGCAAGTAGGAGTGGTATAGGTCTTTGTCCAGCTCCCGTGACTCAATTTAATGCGCGCCTTCCTCTCCTTTCTTCTTTCTCTTTTTTTTTTTTATTTTTTTTTAATATTTTTGGCTCGAGCGAAATAAACTCGATTTGTTCGGGTTTACTTGGGCTATGTTCGATTCGGGAGAAACCATTTTCTTGAAACGTAATACAATTTTCGTTCGGCCGAAATATGAGAAAGACCCAGAAAAACACTATTTTCCGCTATTCGGTACGGAAATTTTGATTTGAATTTCCTTCGTGCACTACTTTTAATAATTTTTTCAGTTTTTCGAATCGATTTTCAAGGAATTTAAAAAAGCTATTTTCTTTTTTTTCTTTTCTTTCTTTCTTTTTTTTTTTCCATTCTTCTTCGGCGATAATCGGCCATAGTATGGCGAGGTCAAGCTTACTCGAGGCTGGCGAGATTGCTCGCCGCCCTTTGGTGACGCTCGAGCCTCATCGATTTGCAAGGCTCGAGCTCGCTTGTGGCCAGCCACCAACGACTGATCGAAGATGAAGAAAAAGGAAAAAGGAAAATAAAACATAATTAAAAAATAGAGTTTCAAAAGTAAAATAAACATAAAGTAAAAATAATTAAAATGAATAGTAAATGAAAGAGGAGGGGAAATGATTCCGTCTTTTGAATGTACTTTCTCCATCGATGAAAAATGCTTTCCTTGATTTGTTTATTGTATGTGAGCTAAACACCGGAAAATCGAAAAAATTATTTTTCAGAAAATTATTTTCCTTGAAACGGACGAAGCCTTAGGTTGATTTACAAATCTAATTTATAGTTTACGAGTTAGGCCGTTGTCGGTTCTTGAACATAGCCTGCTTATGTGAAATGGACAGCTCGTGACAAGACACCTCGCTTGATAAAACGGTTTTCTTAAATCGCTGTCGGTAAGTCCGGCATCGTCCCGCACGACTCCTCCATGTCGGGCGCGCGTACGTGGGTCGAAATGGTTTAGCCGGATTAGACGCGACGGGAACCGGGGATACCATTTGAGGATCCGTCTATCCTGTAGCTGGCCTGACCGCTGCGCAAAGGTGGAGATGGTCATGAAGAGCCCAGCGCCACCATTGAATAGCGACTCCCCCACCCACCGCGAGGCTTGTCTTTTCGAAGAAGAGGGGAAGGTGAGGGGGGGGGGGGGGTACGCTCATCAAGTGGTGGTCACGCTCTCGAATGAAGGCGAGAAAGAGAAAGAATGCCCATCATGGGGCAACCCCGGTGGTGGCGTCGCTCTTTATGACTGCCTTGGCAGAGCCGCCTCTCTCTCTCTCTCTCTTCCTTCAATGCTTAGTGGTGCCTTAAGGGGTTTTTTCTTTTCATAGATAAAACGGAAATATTCTTTCGGTCTTTGTGTAACCCTTACGTGTGATATTATGTCCGGGTTAGATACATGGTCTATGTCTGTCTGGATATATACCCCCGCCAGGAACACCCTCGAGCACCGAATAGGACAAGCTGTTTTGTATGACCTTTCATTTTGTGCGTTCAACGTAGCCTTGCACTTTTTGTCACTCGAACATCATCTATTTAGGATGTCCCGATACTGTTAACATCTTCTTCCGTTTTTTTTTTTTTTCTAAATCTTGTGAGCTTGGAATTTGACCTTTTATTCGGAAAGAAACGCTCAAAAACCTTATGATATTTACAAACACCGACACGCAAATTAACATGTTTTTTTTTTTTGAACTTTTAGGATGATGCACATTTTTATGTGCAGACAAAAAAGACTATGAACTCTGTGTATTTTCAAATTGGTTATATCCTGAACTATCCGTGATCTATCTCTGCCCTGTTCGCTATACTTTAGAAGGGGCGTTGAGCGGATTCTTACGTAATGAATTGCATTGAGACGAGGAACGAAGAGGTCGATGTGGCATTTATGCAAATCCCGAGAATCAGATCTTGGAATCAGTGATCGTTGGATCGCAAAAGATCAATTTTGCTAATTTCAAGTGCGTGGCAAATTACATGAAAAATGACTACGCGGGGAACCCCTGGCTGTTGATCTCCAATTGAAATCAACTCATCATGAACTCATCCACACATACTTTAGATAATTCAAATTAAAGTACAGAAGAATCATGGACCACGTGCTTTTAGGTGGGACTCACAATGGAGTATGTCCCTATCCAATGTTTTTGAGTGCGGTTTGGTCATGCTGATGGCTAGATCTTTCCTTCCTTCCTTTCTTTTCTATTATTTTTTTATATGAGTTAGTCGATTGTTTGTCTTGGACCACGAAGCAATGTTTAAAACGTTGTTCTAAAGGCGTGACGTGACAAAATGGGACAATGCGCTCTAGAAGGAAATTATTTGGTTGGCTCTTTTTAGAAAAACGGAGCGAATGGCATGACATCGTGCGCTGAAACTTCATCATCTTTCGGTCCACAGAAACCCTAAAGAACCGCTGATCTGTTGGCGGCCATTATAGAGTCAATTAACCAAATATTTGAATGATGGGACGAGATATGTTTTTTTTGGTCAGAGATGAGACGTGATGTTGAGAAGGGCAAATCTTAAGCATATTATAATCGTGCCATGCTCAACTCCTGGCAGCCTCTAGTGAGGACTGCCAAGGGCTATCGAACGAGGGCAAAGGAGAGCCTTGCCAGATGCCATTAAGTCGGCCTTCGTGGCCTTCAAACTCACGGCATTTGGCGGGGAACCTCGCCGATCTGGGTAAGGCACGACCTTGCTGGATTTGACAAAGTCAACCTTGTCCATGGCCAATAAGGCATGACCTTGTTATATTTGACGATGTCGACCTCGTCAGCCCAGCCCTAGCAAGTTCAACCTAGCCCAGTAATGCAAGGTTCAGCCTCGCTTGCCACAATGAAAAAACAGTCAAAACAAAAGCAAAAAAAAAAGAAAAAAATAAAATTATAATAAATTCATAAAAACTATTAAAAAAAATTATAAAAATTGTCTACGTTAGCGATTTTCAGCCAAAATTAACTGGATGGTCTGAATTGACACAAATGCAAAAATATTTATGTCTCAATTGGCAAAAAAAAATGTTTAGTATTGAAATGGCATAATTTCATTAGGTTTATGACTTTTTTGATAATTTTCCAAAAAAAACTAGTTAGATGATGCCCCGCGAATATCAAATCTCCAAAAATGAATTTTTTCGATAGTTGGTGAGAGTAATATAATATACAATACTGCCAGATATAAATTTTTGTATTAAGCTTTAACCCTTTTTCATATAAAAACTAACATATGTCAAGTTCCCGGGTTTTAACATTACACGCCCTTCTTTTTTTAAGCAAAAACTGCCCTTCTTAGCAAAAAAAAATGAAATCGATATCAAATTTTTCTAACATTGCTCGAACTAAGAAGCCTCAGCTCGAATACTTACCAAATTGGTTTTACTTCAAAGATGTGATGATTGCATTTTAGAGTAATGTCACCGAAACTATGCTGGTACTGCACATGGATCACATTGTAAACGAGCATATTGAGTGAGTCTCGCTCATGTTGTCTAATAAGAGTCTATTGCATTACTCTACAAATTAACTTTTATATCTCGAGCACGCCCATTGGGACGTGCTTTTTGAGAATTTTATACTATCGAAGTAAATATACGAATTTTGTTAACAACTGTCCCAACACCTCCATAAAGAATGCTTGTCAATTTCCAATCCACAGTTTTTCTTGTATCATGTGTAATTAAAGTACAAAAATATTTTCTTATTATGTATTGTTAACAAGTGTCCCGAGCATGCTCATTAACAAGATCCTAAATATACTCAAACTTACAAAAAGTCGTATATAAAAACTCCACGTCGATATTTGTACCTTTTGAATGATTTTAGGTATTTCAAGTTAAAGGACAAATTAAGGAGCATGAGTTGTATGACAAGATTTTGTAGGGCTACTGTCAATTGTTAAATCGAATTTTGAATAGACCTTTGCATTGGACAAACTGTTAGATGAAGCCATGTTTTGTTACATAGATATCTTAACACTCCGCCTCATGCTTAAGTTGGATTTTGGTATTCAACCCAAAAAAAAAAAAAAACTTGATTTTGGCCTAATACTAGCCGTGGAAATATATTACTGGGAGGCAAATAAGAGGCTTGAAAAGACCTCTTGCACGTTTTCTTTTTGCTACAATACTACTACAGTATTGCTACAGTATCGAACAATGGTTAATAGTGATTGTTACCGTGATGAATAATACATTGCTACAGTAAATGAGCTAAGGCATCAAGAAGTTTAAATTTCATCTTCTTGGACATCATTTTATAATTGAACTAGATATGCCCTTTTCTCCCAAATGCTGAAATTCTAACAAAAGCAAATTCCTTATCCTCAACTCCTTAGATAGGCAGAATGGCTTTCAAAGTTGTAGAAATTTCCCGATGAGAATCTTTCTCTCAAACATATTCAACAATTTTGTTAGATGAAAGCACGATTTGGTAGATAAATATTTTAACATGAATATTTTCAGAAAAGTTGGACACCCTAAATATTTTAACATGTATATTATTACAGTACTTTGCTACAGTAAATGACGTAAAGCGTCAAGAAGTTTGGATTTCATTTTCTTGGACATCATTTTAGAACTAAATATGCCCTCTTTCTCCCAAATGCCGAAATTCAAATAAAAGCAAATTTCCCGTCCTCAACTCCTCAGATAAGCACAGTGGTTTTCAAAGTTGTTAAAATTTCCTAGTGAGAATCTTTCTCTCAAACATATTCAACGATTTTGTTCGATGAAAACATGATTTGGTAGTTAAATATTTTAACGTGTATATTTGCAGAAAAGTTGGACACCCTAAAGAAGTTTTATCAGACGGACCGGTGTGACAAAAGGAAAAATACTTCTTCATGCTTTGTTCGCGAGGGAGGAAAGTTCAGGAGGAAAACTTCCCTTCCCCGTTCTTCTCGCAACCCGGTACCCGAAGAAATCATTAGTCTTGCTCTTCGCTCCGGCCGCCCACAGTATCGAGCGCGGATGCGGTGACGATGGTGATTATAAGCGACTAAACAGGGATCTTCACAAATTAAACGCGTGCATGCTACTCCTACGTCAAGGCCAAACTGCATAAGCCGAAGGAAGGCCTAAAGACTAGACCGGTTCTTCGGGACTCGCGTGATGAGACCTCTCGTGGGGCCTTCCGGGCAGTCAAATTTCTCGTGCCCCGAGTCATCGAAAGAACTATACTAATAAACAAAGCGAAAAATCAGCAGTGAAATAAAGAATTGATCAACATGGGACTAATGAGAGATCCAAAATGATCCACGTACAGTGAGGGTTGTTGGAGATCGGGGGGGTAAACCGTCATTTGTCCGCGCGACCCGTCAGATACGGCAGGCCATTAAAGAAGACGACCTGCCCAAAGTCAGCAGCAGAGAAGAGTGGCGCGGCTGTCGTGTCGTGCCGGGGCTTCGGTCGGTAGCGTGATCCGCACGTTCAAATCTCGAACCGAATTGAAAAGAAAGCGAGCGAGCGCGCACGTGATGGAACTGAAACGCGCTTTTCGACCCACCTGCTTTAATTCCCGGAAAGTCGCCGTCGGCAAGGGCACGGCGTACGAGGGATTCCGCGGTGTTAGCAAGGGCACGTTTTTCGCCATTGTCATATGCACGATTATTTTACGAAGTTGCATTCGAACATTTCCTTTGAAAAAATACTACTCCTTTGAAAAACGTTCCATTCTATCCTGAGAAATAATTATTCAACAATCTTGAGTACCGATAGAGGGGACGAATTGTTTTAAAGACGTAACGTGAATTCATTGGGCTTGGATCATTCATTGACATTCGGATTACTCGTCAAAAGGTGATTTTAGATTTGTCGAACAACTTTAGTTTGCATATACAAGCACTATTACTTGACAACGGTTTTATGTTGAATATTGCGGCTCGAAGTTCTTGCGAAATTCAAAATTTCGTATCGAGCGTGGGGAGATCAAGGTGGGTCGGAGACCGTGCTCGGAGGTGCCCGTGGCGCGAGGGAGGTTGGAGATTGGCGGGCCCCGGGAGCGCTACTAAGCATTGGGTGGGCACTTAGCCAAGGCCTGAACAAGCCTATCGTGCTTGTGTATGCTCGAGGCTAGCGCTCGAGTGTCACACCCACCTTCTAAATATGAGGTTTAAAGGTTTGTTTTGACCAATTTTTTAAATTACGTGTTGAAGCAAACATGAGTTTTTTAAGACCAAAGTTTTTGGGAAAGTTTTACGATTTAGGACTGAGAAACACTTTGAAGCAATTTGTATTATGTATTTCTCCATATTCATAGTGGATTTCTCTGTAACTAACTCCCACCATGAAGTAGGTATCAGATACACAAATCGAACCACGTAAATATTTATTGTTCTTTGCCATTGATTTCTCTTATTTTTTTTCTTCTCCCATTAGTCTTGAAGCAAGATCCGTTAACTTTTGTGTTATTTCGCAATAGTTAATTCGCGATGATGACTTAACTCTTGTTATGACTGGATTTATAATAATCGCTATTGCGTACATGACCACCACCAAATGCGACACTCAATAAGATCACCCCACCGCTGGATGCGGCAATACCAAAATGATGTAGTGAAAACGAGGATAATGAAAATCGCAACTCGCATATAAGATGCAACACGCACGAGGTGCACAAATAAACTTTCGACATTGATCTCAAAATTCAATGTCAAAAATCATATTAACAAAATGCTCGCAAAATTACCAGAAGGCGCAACATGTTCGAAGCACACAGAGATGGACTTTAATATCATCATCAAAATTCAACGTCAAAAAGTTGTCTTTATAACGTTAATAGAATCAATATGGGAACTTTAAACCGTAACAAACTCTAAAGAAGTTAATTCAAAGATAACTATAAAGATAGGAATAAATCATCTAAGATTTTATTCTAAACTGCCTAAGATGTCACATAGAGAAATGAAAATTTTATGAGAATCTTGGTGAATACCCGGCCCGAGTCAGAAAAGTTAGCCTTGGCAGTGATGGGTAGAGAGGGTGTGTGCGGTGCACATTTTGGATGTTAATCTGCGTACTTTAGTGATTTTGCTGTGGAATATACCTTTCTTGGCCTTTCGACTAAGATCGCGATTACGAAAGCACCTTTCTCGAAGCATGTGCCACACGCTATACGTGTTATAGATTGATTAATGCGTAGAAAGGGAGGAAATTACCTAAAAAGTTATAAAACCTTTGTGGTACGTATATTAATTCAATCCTAAATTTTTCAATTTGACTAATTGAGCCTTAAACATTTCGAAAATTTCTCAATATAGTTATTTCAGTTAATTATTACAAACGTTAGCTGGCACTGAAGTGGAGGATATTTTGAATTTTTTTCCAAAAATTCTGAATTTGTTATAATTTTCATTAATCTTTTTTTTTTTTTTTCCTTCTTCCCTGGCTTGCAACCGATGGAGGAAGAAGGGAAAAAAAAAGAGAGATAAAAAAAGAAAAGAAAAGGAAGAAGGAAAAAGAAAAATTCAAAAAGAGCAACAACAGGCGTTGACTTGGGCAATTATTTTGAATTTTTTTGCGAATTATCGCGACAGAAAGGATGTTTCCAATTAGGGTGGCTATGTGTAGAAAGAAATGTCGATTGCTATTCATTGAACGAGTGTTATACAATAAAGTGGGCAATTTTGAAAAACTAAGAGTGAGACAAACGACATTTTTTTGTTAAGTGTACACTTGCATTAGCAAAAGCAGGAGGAAGAACATTAGGAGTTAGGAGGAAGCGCACTAGGAGTTCTCGTTTCAGATGTTCGTGATCGGATAAGGATGCCATCCAATTAATTCAAAAGGAAGTGGACTAACTATGTGTGTAGTCTCCAAACGTCAACCAAATGATTTGTAAAAGAAAAATGACAAAAGCAAAGGAGGAGAGACTTGTCTCCAATCAATCATAAATTTATCGTACGGATATGGATTCGATCATAAACTTTTCAATTTTACCAATTTATTCCTAAATCTTCATGCGAAACTCCAATATAGACCTTTCACTAAATTCTTGACGGAAATCGTTGATATGATGGTTTACTGTTCTACATGACAAAATCCCACGTCAGTGATTTTTGGTGAGAAATGGTCGAAAGGACTACATTAGAATTTCGCATGAAGCTTTTAAGATTAAATTGAAAAATTTAGGACTGTGTTAATTTTCGTACAACATATTTAGAAATGATTGGACATTTTCTATCCCAATAGTAGACTTATCAAACAGATGAGTCGGGTCAAGTCGAAAATGGTTAAACCAAAATTGACATATTTAAACCGTTTTAACCAATTTCCATGCAATACATATCCAATAATCGATACTTGAACCCAAATTGGACTCAACTCATATTGCTAACACAATCATAGTATGAGAAAACTCATACCTAAACTAAGGTGAGAGAATGGAGTGAGTAAGTGTGAGATCGAGTGAAGGCGAGAGAAAGTGAAGACAGAGTCATAGAATTGGATTGAATTTAAGTATGTTGTGAACTCCATTAACGTTCATATTATCTTAGGTTTTATTATTTTTAAATTTATTTATGATCTATTTACTAAATATAACTAATTCATTTAATAATTCAATCCATCAAATATGAATTTATGACTCATTTTGATAGATTTACCTGACGGAGCGTGAATACGAGATCTCGAAAAATAGGGCAAAACCCATATGACATAAAAGAAGTACAGGGCGCTGAGAATCCATAAAATCATGTCATCTCCTTTTTCAGGAAGAAAGATCGATGTTGCTCATGGAATAACGCCAAGCCAACCAAAGCCAAATTTGAATGTTCAACCAAAAGAAGGAACAGGAAAGAGCGACTCGGGACGACCAAAAGCCCCCACCACATGACACACGACACACGACACCCAACAGGACGCAGCTGAACAACGTGATCGAGCTCTCCACGACCATTTCCCCGCCATCGTCGAGTTAGATCGATGCTCAGTCGCGCCTAATCTTGGCGCGTAGGCCCCCCCCCCCCCCCCTTTCTCGCATCTTTCCTCGAAGCAGGCAGATGTCAGAATGCGTCTCTTCTGCAACCCATCGAGATGACCCAGCTCGACACGTTTATTCTGCCAGGTTTTTAGGTGGAAAGATGCGCGCGACGATGAGCAACGTGACAGGAGAAGGAAGTCCCTCTCCAGTTCTGGAGAAACGTGCTTAGCGAGGATTGACTTTTAGGGCTCGCGAGTGAGTTATGAGTCAATGATGGTGGAATCAGATTCCTACTCTTGTTTGATTGAGCTCTACTTTCGTTGGTTCACGGGAACTCTAGGCCCATTTTTTTTTTATTAAATGGTGATGTAATTCATATGACCTAATCGATTTGAAAGGAATCTCTCTCTTTCTTTCTTTTTTCTTGGTAGTTACTTCTTTTGTGCAAGCACGTTTAAATTCCCGTGGCCCTTTCGGACATGCTATACATACATACATCCTCCGAATTCAAAAAGTCAATTTCATGCGATGCTTAAGTTTCGAGCATGTAGCGGATATCTCGGTTTTCGTGATTTCGTCATGGAAGATAACGATGAACGGTGCGGCACATTTTGCATATTCGTTAACTCGTGTGGAGACTTTTTGACTTCTAACAAGTCTGAATGGCTGCAGTGACGGGTTTGTATACTTATAGACGGGCGAGTAATTATCACTCAATGTGAATATTTCGCAACAAGTGAAAAAGTATTACGGTGACATTCAAAAGGGTAGTTGTACTAGTTTCCCTTCTTTGTCCTTTTGACTAGTAGTGAGATATTTCACAAGGGAATGGAGACTAAAATGGGTAATAGCCAATCCATACTCAAGATAATGCCCGTTTAAGCGTCCTATTGTCATGAAAAGCTTGCCCATCACATGTCCGAGCAAAGAAATGATTTTCATCATCCTTGAGCCAAAATAAGCCATTCTCTTGTTTAGCCCAAATTGCTTCAACCCAATTAGTTCAATGAATATAACTCAACAATTGTTTCAAGGGAAAGTACTAAAGACATACTTGAATTTTCGCTCTATGTTCTAGTTTTTTAAAGCTAGTTTGCATCTCGAGTTTTTTTGTGTTTAGGTAGTCTACTTCCCTTTGAACGATAATCCCTTTAAGGGTTGTAATTCATAAGGGATTTACTTGTCTATGTATCCTTCCATTCGATCTTTTAGGTCCTGACATCACCTCGACGGTTATGCTACGATGTCCTTAAAGCCTATATGCGATGGATA